>JAMPIV010008230.1:219514-372567 GCA_024509875.1 Oreohelix idahoensis | reverse complement strand
ACAGGCAGTGTTCGCACAGTTGGTGAGTCCTTTTCAGGTCAAGTCCTTGTCAGGGTTTCATCATGCTAGCAAATGGATAATGTTAATCCTTTTCAGGAATTTGTACCTATCAACGCTACAGAACTAGCAGGCCTTAACAGGACTAGCCCTTTTCAGGGCTACTTCATGCTAGCTGATAGATGCTAGTAGTCCTTTCCATGGCTTAGTTCTTTTCAACACTACACTTCAGTTAATGGAGTCGCTTATTTTTGAACTGCAAATTGTGTTCTGATGTAAGCAGTGGACTTAATATAGTTTGAAAGGAATGTTCCCTCACCTCAAGAAAGCAAAACCTCAACACCCCAGGGTAGAAGTAAGTAATCACAGTAAACAGCTGAAAGGATAGTGTGGCACTCTCTCTGGCAAACCTCAACACCCCAGGGTAGTTGAAGTAAGTAATCACAGTAAACAGCTGAAAGGATAGTGTGGCACTCTCTCTGGCAAACCTCAACACCCCAGGGTAGTTGAAGTAAGTAATCACAGTAAACAGCTGAAAGGATAGTGTGGCACTCTCTCTGGCAAACCTCAACACCCCAGGGTAGAAGTAAGTAAGTAATCACAGTAAACAGCTGATAGGATAGTGTGGCACTCTCTCTGGCAAACCTCAACGTCCCGGGGTAGATGAAGTAAGTAATCACAGTAAACAGCTGAAAGGATAGTGTGGCACTCTCTCTGGCAAACCTCAACACCCCAGGGTAGTTGAAGTAAGTAATCACAGTAAACAGCTGAAAGGATAGTGTGGCACTCTCTCTGGCAAACCTCAACACCCCAGGGTAGAAGTAAGTAAGTAATCACAGTAAACAGCTGATAGGATAGTATGGCACTCTCTCTGGCAAACCTCAACGTCCCGGGGTAGAAGTAAGTAAGTAATCACAGTAAACAGCTGATAGGATAGTGTGGCACTCTCTCTGGCAAACCTCAACACCCCAGGGTAGAAGTAAGTAAGTAATCACAGTAAACAGCTGATAGGATAGTATGGCACTCTCTCTGGCAAACCTCAACGTCCCGGGGTAGAAGTAAGTAAGTAATCACAGTAAACAGCTGATAGGATAGTGTGGCACTCTCTCTGGCAAACCTCAACACCCCAGGGTAGAAGTAAGTAAGTAATCACAGTAAACAGCTGATAGGATAGTGTGGCACTCTCTCTGGCAAACCTCAACACCCCAGGGTAGAAGTAAGTAAGTAATCACAGTAAACAGCTGATAGGATAGTATGGCACTCTCTCTGGCAAACCTCAACGTCCCGGGGTAGAAGTAAGTAAGTAATCACAGTAAACAGCTGATAGGATAGTATGGCACTCTCTCTGGCAAACCTCAATGTCCCAGGGTAGAAGTAAGTAAGTAATCACAGTAAACAGCTGATAGGATAGTATGGCACTCTCTCTGGCAAACCTCAACACCCCAGGGTAGAAGTAAGTAAGTAATCACAGTAAACAGCTGATAGGATAGTGTGGCACTCTCTCTGGCAAACCTCAACACCCCAGGGTAGAAGTAAGTAAGTAATCACAGTAAACAGCTGATAGGATAGTGTGGCACTCTCTCTGGCAAACCTCAACACCCCAGGGTAGAAGTAAGTAAGTAATCACAGTAAACAGCTGATAGGATAGTATGGCACTCTCTCTGGCAAACCTCAACGTCCCGGGGTAGAAGTAAGTAAGTAATCACAGTAAACAGCTGATAGGATAGTATGGCACTCTCTCTGGCAAACCTCAACGTCCCAGGGTAGAAGTAAGTAAGTAATCACAGTAAACAGCTGATAGGATAGTATGGCACTCTCTCTGGCAAACCTCAACACCCCAGGGTAGAAGTAAGTAAGTAATCACAGTAAACAGCTGATAGGATAGTGTGGCACTCTCTCTGGCAAACCTCAACACCCCAGGGTAGAAGTAAGTAAGTAATCACAGTAAACAGCTGATAGGATAGTGTGGCACTCTCTCTGGCAAACCTCAACGTCCCAGGGTAGAAGTAAGTAAGTAATCACAGTAAACAGCTGATAGGATAGTATGGCACTCTCTCTGGCAAACCTCAACGTCCCAGGGTAGAAGTAAGTAAGTAATCACAGTAAACAGCTGATAGGATAGTATGGCACTCTCTCTGGCAAACCTCAACGTCCCAGGGTAGAAGTAAGTAAGTAATCACAGTAAACAGCTGATAGGATAGTATGGCACTCTCTCTGGCAAACCTCAACACCCCAGGGTAGAAGTAAGTAAGTAATCACAGTAAACAGCTGATAGGATAGTATGGCACACAGTAAACAGCTGATAGGATAGTGTGGCACTCTCTCTGGCAAACCTCAACATCCCAGGGTAGAAGTAAGTAAGTAATCACAGTACTCTCTGGCAAACCTCAACATCCCAGGGTAGAAGTAAGTAAGTAATCACAGTAAACAGCTGATAGGATAGTGTGGCACTCTCTCTGGCAAACCTCAACACCCCAGGGTAGAAGTAAGTAAGTAATCACAGTAAACAGCTGATAGGATAGTGTGGCACTCTCTCTGGCAAACCTCAACACCCCAGGGTAGAAGTAAGTAAGTAATCACAGTAAACAGCTGATAGGATAGTGTGGCACTCTCTCTGGCAAACCTCAACATCCCAGGGTAGAAGTAAGTAAGTAATCACAGTAAACAGCTGATAGGATAGTGTGGCACTCTCTCTGGCAAACCTCAACATCCCAGGGTAGAAGTAAGTAAGTAATCACAGTAAACAGCTGATAGGATAGTATGGCACTCTCTCTGGCAAACCTCAACATCCCAGGGTAGAAGTAAGTAAGTAATCACAGTAAACAGCTGATGAGAAAGTGTGGCACTCTCTCTGGCAAACCTCAACATCCCAGGGTAGAAGTAAGTAAGTAATCACAGTAAACAGCTGATAGGATAGTATGGCACTCTCTCTGGCAAACCTCAACACCCCAGGGTAGAAGTAAGTAAGTAAGTAATCACAGTAAACAGCTGATAGGATAGTATGGCACTCTCTCTGGCAAACCTCAACACCCCAGGGTAGAAGTAAGTAAGTAATCACAGTAAACAGCTGATAGGATAGTGTGGCACTCTCTCTGGCAAACCTCAACATCCCAGGTAGAAGTAAGTAAGTAATCACAGTAAACAGCTGATAGGATAGTATGGCACTCTCTCTGGCAAACCTCAACACCCCAGGGTAGAAGTAAGTAAGTAATCACAGTAAACAGCTGATAGGATAGTGTGGCACTCTCTCTGGCAAACCTCAACATCCCAGGGTAGAAGTAAGTAAGTAATCACAGTAAACAGCTGATAGGATAGTATGGCACTCTCTCTGGCAAACCTCAACACCCCAGGGTAGAAGTAAGTAAGTAATCACAGTAAACAGCTGATAGGATAGTATGGCACTCTCTCTGGCAAACCTCAACACCCCAGGGTAGAAGTAAGTAAGTAATCACAGTAAACAGCTGATAGGATAGTATGGCACTCTCTCTGGCAAACCTCAACGTCCCAGGGTAGAAGTAAGTAAGTAATCACAGTAAACAGCTGATAGGATAGTATGGCACTCTCTCTGGCAAACCTCAACACCCCAGGGTAGAAGTAAGTAAGTAAGTAATCACAGTAAACAGCTGATAGGATAGTATGGCACTCTCTCTGGCAAACCTCAACACCCCAGGGTAGAAGTAAGTAAGTAATCACAGTAAACAGCTGATAGGATAGTGTGGCACTCTCTCTGGCAAACCTCAATATCCCAGGGTAGAAGTAAGTAAGTAATCACAGTAAACAGCTGATAGGATAGTATGGCACTCTCTCTGGCAAACCTCAACACCCCAGGGTAGAAGTAAGTAAGTAATCACAGTAAACAGCTGATAGGATAGTATGGCACTCTCTCTGGCAAACCTCAACACCCCAGGGTAGAAGTAAGTAAGTAATCACAGTAAACAGCTGATAGGATAGTATGGCACTCTCTCTGGCAAACCTCAACGTCCCAGGGTAGAAGTAAGTAAGTAATCACAGTAAACAGCTGATAGGATAGTATGGCACTCTCTCTGGCAAACCTCAACACCCCAGGGGAGAAGTAAGTAAGTAATCACAGTAAACAGCTGATAGGATAGTATGGCACTCTCTCTGGCAAACCTCAACACCCCAGGGTAGAAGTAAGTAAGTAATCACAGTAAACAGCTGATAGGATAGTATGGCACTCTCTCTGGCAAACCTCAACGTCCCAGGGTAGAAGTAAGTAAGTAATCACAGTAAAGAGCTGATAGGATAGTATGGCACTCTCTCTGGCAAACCTCAACACCCCAGGGTAGAAGTAAGTAAGTAATCACAGTAAACAGCTGATAGGATAGTATGGCACTCTCTCTGGCAAACCTCAACACCCCAGGGTAGAAGTAAGTAAGTAATCACAGTAAACAGCTGATAGGATAGTATGGCACTCTCTCTGGCAAACCTCAACACCCCAGGGTAGAAGTAAGTAAGTAATCACAGTAAACAGCTGATAGGATAGTATGGCACTCTCTCTGGCAAACCTCAACATCCCAGGGTAGAATAAGAACGACTGAGTTAGTTAAGTAATCACAGTAAACAGCTGATAGGATAGTGTGGCACTCTCTCTGGCAAACCTCAACGTCCCAGGGTAGAATAAGAACGACTGAGTTAGTTAAGTAATCACAGTAAACAGCTGATAGGATAGTGTGGCACTCTCTCTGGCAAACCTCAACGTCCCAGGGTAGAATAAGAACGACTGAGTTAGTTAAGTAATCACAGTAAACAGCTGAAAGGATAGTATGGCACTCTCTCTGGCAAACCTCAACATCCCAGGGTAGAATAAGAACGACTGAGTTAGTTAAGTAATCACAGTAAACAGCTGATAGGATAGTGTGGCACTCTCTCTGGCAAACCTCAACGTCCCAGGGTAGAATAAGAACGACTGAGTTAGTTAAGTAATCACAGTAAACAGCTGATAGGATAGTGTGGCACTCTCTCTGGCAAACCTCAACATCCCAGGGTAGAATAAGAACGACTGAGTTAGTTAAGTAATCACAGTAAACAGCTGATAGGATAGTATGGCACTCTCTCTGGCAAACCTCAACATCCCAGGGTAGAATAAGAACGACTGAGTTAGTTAAGTAATCACAGTAAACAGCTGATAGGATAGTATGGCACTCTCTCTGGCAAACCTCAACATCCCAGGGTAGAATAAGAACGACTGAGTTAGTTAAGTGATCACAGTAAACAGCTGATAGGATAGTATGGCACTCTCTCTGGCAAACCTCAACACCCCAGGGTAGAAGTAAGTAAGTAATCACAGTAAACAGCTGATAGGATAGTATGGCACTCTCTCTGGCAAACCTCAACGTCCCAGGGTAGAAGTAAGTAAGTAATCACAGTAAACAGCTGATAGGATAGTATGGCACTCTCTCTGGCAAACCTCAACACCCCAGGGTAGAAGTAAGTAAGTAATCACAGTAAACAGCTGATAGGATAGTATGGCACTCTCTCTGGCAAACCTCAACACCCCAGGGTAGAAGTAAGTAAGTAATCACAGTAAACAGCTGATAGGATAGTATGGCACTCTCTCTGGCAAACCTCAACGTCCCAGGGTAGAAGTAAGTAAGTAATCACAGTAAAGAGCTGATAGGATAGTTTGGCACTCTCTCTGGCAAACCTCAACACCCCAGGGTAGAAGTAAGTAAGTAATCACAGTAAACAGCTGATAGGATAGTATGGCACTCTCTCTGGCAAACCTCAACACCCCAGGGTAGAAGTAAGTAAGTAATCACAGTAAACAGCTGATAGGATAGTATGGCACTCTCTCTGGCAAACCTCAACACCCCAGGGTAGAAGTAAGTAAGTAATCACAGTAAACAGCTGATAGGATAGTATGGCACTCTCTCTGGCAAACCTCAACATCCCAGGGTAGAATAAGAACGACTGAGTTAGTTAAGTAATCACAGTAAACAGCTGATAGGATAGTGTGGCACTCTCTCTGGCAAACCTCAACGTCCCAGGGTAGAATAAGAACGACTGAGTTAGTTAAGTAATCACAGTAAACAGCTGATAGGATAGTGTGGCACTCTCTCTGGCAAACCTCAACGTCCCAGGGTAGAATAAGAACGACTGAGTTAGTTAAGTAATCACAGTAAACAGCTGATAGGATAGTATGGCACTCTCTCTGGCAAACCTCAACATCCCAGGGTAGAATAAGAACGACTGAGTTAGTTAAGTAATCACAGTAAACAGCTGATAGGATAGTGTGGCACTCTCTCTGGCAAACCTCAACGTCCCAGGGTAGAATAAGAACGACTGAGTTAGTTAAGTAATCACAGTAAACAGCTGATAGGATAGTGTGGCACTCTCTCTGGCAAACCTCAACATCCCAGGGTAGAATAAGAACGACTGAGTTAGTTAAGTAATCACAGTAAACAGCTGATAGGATAGTATGGCACTCTCTCTGGCAAACCTCAACATCCCAGGGTAGAATAAGAACGACTGAGTTAGTTAAGTAATCACAGTAAACAGCTGATAGGATAGTATGGCACTCTCTCTGGCAAACCTCAACATCCCAGGGTAGAATAAGAACGACTGAGTTAGTTAAGTGATCACAGTAAACAGCTGATAGGATAGTATGGCACTCTCTCTGGCAAACCTCAACACCCCAGGGTAGAATAAGAACGACTGAGTTAGTTAAGTAATCACAGTAAACAGCTGATAGGATAGTGTGGCACTCTCTCTGGCAAACCTCAACGTCCCAGGGTAGAATAAGAACGACTGAGTTAGTTAAGTAATCACAGTAAACAGCTGATAGGATAGTGTGGCACTCTCTCTGGCAAACCTCAACATCCCAGGGTAGAATAAGAACGACTGAGTTAGTTAAGTAATCACAGTAAACAGCTGATAGGATAGTATGGCACTCTCTCTGGCAAACCTCAACATCCCAGGGTAGAATAAGAACGACTGAGTTAGTTAAGTAATCACAGTAAACAGCTGATAGGATAGTATGGCACTCTCTCTGGCAAACCTCAACACCCCAGGGTAGAAGTAAGTAAGTAATCACAGTAAACAGCTGATAGGATAGTATGGCACTCTCTCTGGCAAACCTCAACACCCCAGGGTAGAAGTAAGTAAGTAATCACAGTAAACAGCTGATAGGATAGTATGGCACTCTCTCTGGCAAACCTCAACATCCCAGGGTAGAATAAGAACGACTGAGTTAGTTAAGTAATCACAGTAAACAGCTGATAGGATAGTGTGGCACTCTCTCTGGCAAACCTCAACGTCCCAGGGTAGAATAAGAACGACTGAGTTAGTTAAGTAATCACAGTAAACAGCTGATAGGATAGTGTGGCACTCTCTCTGGCAAACCTCAACGTCCCAGGGTAGAATAAGAACGACTGAGTTAGTTAAGTAATCACAGTAAACAGCTGATAGGATAGTATGGCACTCTCTCTGGCAAACCTCAACATCCCAGGGTAGAATAAGAACGACTGAGTTAGTTAAGTAATCACAGTAAACAGCTGATAGGATAGTGTGGCACTCTCTCTGGCAAACCTCAACGTCCCAGGGTAGAATAAGAACGACTGAGTTAGTTAAGTAATCACAGTAAACAGCTGATAGGATAGTATGGCACTCTCTCTGGCAAACCTCAACATCCCAGGGTAGAATAAGAACGACTGAGTTAGTTAAGTAATCACAGTAAACAGCTGATAGGATAGTGTGGCACTCTCTCTGGCAAACCTCAACGTCCCAGGGTAGAATAAGAACGACTGAGTTAGTAAAGTAATCACAGTAAACAGCTGATAGGATAGTGTGGCACTCTCTCTGGCAAACCTCAACATCCCAGGGTAGAATAAGAACGACTGAGTTAGTAAAGTAATCACAGTAAACAGCTGATAGGATAGTATGGCACTCTCTCTGGCAAACCTCAACATCCCAGGGTAGAATAAGAACGACTGAGTTAGTTAAGTAATCACAGTAAACAGCTGATAGGATAGTGTGGCACTCTCTCTGGCAAACCTCAACGTCCCAGGGTAGAATAAGAACGACTGAGTTAGTAAAGTAATCACAGTAAAAACACACAGCTAAAGGTAAGAACAGTGTTTTATAGAAGGATAATACAGTCATGTGTACACATAACACACTAAATATAGCTAATACTTATTTTCTTTATTTTTATCACTCTCCTGCTCGTGTACAGATAAAGAGAGTGAAGGATGCCGACGAAGTACCCATGGTTTGTAAGTATCACATGTTTTCTGTGTCAGTCAGTTGGCGGGCCAGTAAAGTATCTGGGGTGAAGATAATATTGATAGGTGCAGGCGTCTTCTTCTTCCGTCCTTAGCCAAAGACCGACCAAGCAGTCAGAGGCCATCACGCCTTGTGGCGTCTTAAGGGCAACAGCAGATTGATTTTCTCTGTTGTAGTTTCCCATCACGCCTGGCGGCGTCTTTAGGGCAACAACAAATAGATCCATCTGCCGTTGTTTCCGTAATCGGTGTGACAAGCCAACGGGTGATCAGCCCATTGGGCAGGTGCGGGCGTAAACAAAAGATAATAAGTGGATGACAAGGGCAGGGAGCAATGATGGTCACAGGAGAATTAACAACTGAATTATGACTCGTCACAATTGATCAAATTCAAAATGTCTTGTTTGTGGGCGTCTGAGAAATGTGTGGAATGAAGACCACTCCTGGTCTCCTGGGTAGTGAGATCAGACGCCTAAAATTCTTGGATAAGGGCGAAAAAAATTGGAGGTCCAATGTGCAAGTTGCGCTCATTAAAAATCCCACAGCAGTTGGAAATCGTAAAGAGTAGGCCATAAGGTCGCTGTCCTGGAAAAAATTACAAACCTACCCACCACAAAAATATTTATAGAATGTGTGTTACATCTCCTTTTGCACACCGCGATGCGTTCATTAGTGAAACATTTTTCTATTTTCTTTCATAACCCTCCACTCCCAAAGGAGCATAGGCCTTCAACAAACACATGCCAAGTCCTCCTGTCACGTGCCATCATCTCAAGTTCTTTCCACGTTCTCCTCGTCATTTTCACCTCTGTTTCCAGCTCTCTTCTCCATGTGCTTCTTGGTCTACCTCTGCCTCTCTTGCCCTGGGGGTTCCAGAACAAGGACTGCCTTATAATGCTATCAACAGGTCTCCTCAGTGTGTGTCCAATCCATCGCCATCGTCTTCTTCTCATCTCTTGTTCCACTGGCACTTGTCTAGTTCTTGTCCTCAGTTCCACGTTGGTAACCTTGTCATACCATTTCAATCCCTCTATTCTACGCAAGCACCCATTTATGAAAGTCTGTAGCTTTTTGGTTGTTGTTTTTGTTGTTCTCCATGTCTCAGAGCCATACAATAGGACTGACTTCACATTTGAGTTGAAGATTTTTATTTTCGTGTTGGATCCGATTTCTCTTGATCTCCATATATTTCCCAATGCAATGAAAGCTCCTCTTGCTTTTTGTATTCTTACTTTGATATCGCTGTCTGTCCCTCCAACTTTGTCTATATTACTGCCAAGATATGTGTACGATTCTACAACTTGTATTGGTGTTTCTTCAAGTTCAACCCTGTTATCATTACCTGCATTTATTCTCATTATTTTTGTCTTTTCCTTGTGTATTTTCAGACCCAATTGCTGTGATCTCTCATCGAGTGTTTTCAATTTGTCCTGCATCTGATTACGGTTATGGGACAGAAGAGCCAAGTCATCAGCAAAATCCAGATCATCCAACTGCTTAGTCAGAGTCCACTGGATTCCATTTCTGTTGTGTGTTGTTGTTGATCTATAACCCAGTCTATTGCTAGTAAGAAAAGAAATGGAGACAAGAGGCATCCCTGTCGCACACCTGTTCTTATCCCAAACGGTTCTGTAAGCTGTCCTTCGTGAAGAACTCTGCATGTCATGTCTTCATATGTTTTCTTTATCAAATTAATGATCTTCAGGGGAACTCCATAATGCCTCATCAATTTCCAAAGTGATTCTCTGTCTACACTGTCAAATGCCTTTTCGTAGTCCGATGTACAGTGGTGAATTCCATTCCAGACTTTGTTCAACTATTATTCTCAAAGTGGCTATCTGGTCTGTACATGATCTGTTTTGTCAAAAACCTGCTTCTTCATCTCTCGGTTTCTTGTCTATGGACTCTTTTAATCTCTCAAGAATAATCCTGTTTAATACTTTTCCTGGCACTGATAGTAACATACATTATTCCTCTATAATTTTTGCATTCTTGTAAATTTCCCTTCTTAGGCAACTTAACCAGATATCCTTCCTTCCATTCTGCTGGTATCTCTTTCTTTTCCCAGACGTTACCAAGTAATTTATATAACATCTCTGTAGCCGTGTCGATATCTGCTTTGATGGCCTCTGCTGGAATGCCATCAGGTCCAGGCGCTTTTCCATCTCTTAGAAGCTTTATGGCTTTCTTTATTTCTTCTTTCGTTGGTCTTTCACTGTTAATTTGTAGCTCTTCTTCTGCTGGCTGGATGTCCGGGGGGTTTTGTGGAGCTGGTCTATTGAGAAGGTCCTCAAAATATTCTGTCCACCTCTTCATTTGCTCTTGTATATTGCTGAGCAGTTTTCCATTCTTGTCTTTTATGAAGCAACTTGTTTGCTTGTATTTCCCTGTTAGCTTCTTTGTGCTGCTATAGTTGTCTCATATTTCCTTTGGCTGCAGCATCTTCTGCCTCTCTTGCCAACTCCTCAATATACTTCCTCTTGTCTCTTTTGATACTTCTTTTTACTTCTTTGTTTGCTTCTGTGTACACTTCTTGAGCCTTGGCTTTGGAACTTCTGGTTTTGCTTGTGTTTAACTCTGCTTTCTTGTTTTTTCTATCTTTTATCTTATTGATAGTTTCTGTTGTTATCCATGCTTTTTGTTGTCGTTCCCTTTTCCCCAGTATTTCTTCACATGTCTCATTCCATACCGTTTTGACCTGCTGCCAATAGTCTTCTGTATTCTCTACATCTTCCAGCTGTTGGAGCACTTGGAATTTGTTGGATACTGTGACCGCAAATTCGTCTCTTGTTTCTTGATTTCTTAGATGTCCTACATTAAATTGTTGTCTATAATTTTGCATTGCTGCATATCTCTTGAGTGTCATTTTTACTTTGGCTATCAGAAGATGGTGATCTGATGCCACATCTACTCCTCTATATACCTTTACAGCCTGCAGTGATGATCTCTTATGTGGAAACATGCTTCCTCTTATAGCCAGTTGATTTGAAGCACAGAAGTTTGAGAATAGTTCCCTTTTTCATTCATTATTCCTAGCCCATGTTTTCCCATGACTTCTTCAAATCCGGTGTTGACTGTACCTATCTTTGCATTCATGTCACCCATCAAAATTGTGATGTCTCTTCTTTTTACTTTATCCATAATTTCCTGTAGTCTAGTATAAAATGCTTCTTTCACAGACTCTTCTTTGTCATTAGTTGGTGCATAACATTGGATGACATTTACATGTATTCTCTTTTTAGCTGTTTTAAAAGTAGCTCTTATTATTCTGGGTCCAACAGCTTCCCATTCAATGAGTGCTTTCTGTGCTTCTTTAGATAACATAAGAGCTACCCCTTCACTGTGGTGTGCACTTTCGTCTTCATGTCCTGAGGACAGCACCAATTCACCTGTGATGAGTTTCTTCCTGTCTACCCCCTTCCACTTTGTTTCACACATTCCCATAACCTCGATTTTATATTCCCTCATTTCTACTGCTACTTGTGCCACTTTCCCTTGTTCGTTTAATGTCCGAACATTCTAGGTGCCAACTCTGGAAATTCTCCTAGAAGAAAGAAGGTTAGTCAGCAACACAGACTCCTTTCGGCTTTCTCTGTGTTGCATCATACGCCTCCCTGCGAGAGGACCTTCCCCTGTCTTGGATGGCTGTGTTTTATTTTCCTTATTTGACTTGTCCATATTTGTTGAAGTTTTTTGTGGTTTAAATTTTTTACAGGATGGGGTAACCAGCCCCATGCCCAACCCTCCTTAGTCGCTTTCTACGATATGCATGGCAGGGAACAGTGTTACTATTCTTTGCTCCCCTTTCGGGCCCCGGTAACACACGGGTGTAGTGAAACATTGCTGTGCTCAAATGGAGTACCACTTGAACGGAGTGCTACAGTATTAAAATAACGTCAAATGAAATAATAACGCAGATGCGCTTGAAGAGCAGAAGTAGTTAACTTTTGCTAAGGGACTTTTGACTGTGTTCTCGAAGTGGCAAGACGTGTGTGTGTGAGCTCTTGCTCCAATGCCTAGTGTCCGCTGATATATACACGTTTACAGAAGATATTTGATGTGATGCATGTTGGAGATTCATTTGTGAACTGCCATTGAAGTATGATGATATTCTTTGATTAATATTTGTCACTAGTATTCCAAAATAATCGTGTCGCTGACATATGACTTGATGATGGCATATTGCCTATACTTCATGTTAAAGATGGCCCAGTGTTGTTGGCCTGTTTAAAGATAATAATATTACATATTTGAACATTGTGAAGCTTGTTGGCTGCCATCAATGGTACCTATACCTTGTAGCGGTATGGCAGCTTGCGTACCCTGACAATCCCCAGAGCTATGCCAGTGGGAGTTTTACTCCTGGTAGGTTCAACCAAGCTGGACTGGTCTGTGTGGGTAGGGGTCAGACAAAAGCTGTTACCCTGGTCCTCCAGGTTGGGGGTTTTAGCATAGGGCTGACACCCCTGTCTATGTAAAAAAAATAATGAAGTTACGGAAACAACATCAAATGAACAAACTTTGCTGCGGGATGGACATTCGGAGTCTGTGGCTCGTATGACTGTCAGTGGTGAAAGCCGAAAGGAAGCCACTGACATGAAAACGGATGTCCTGACCGCAAAACAGGATACAAGAATAGGATTTTGGAATGTCAGGACAATGTACGAGACAGGTAAACTAAGACAGGTCACGGCAGAAATGAGAAACTATAGGTTACACATCCTGGGGATAAGCGAGAGCAGATGGACAGGGGCAGGAAAAGTTAAAACAGCAACAGGAGAAACAGTACTTTACTCTGGAAGAGAGGATGGACAGCACAGTGAAGGCGTAGCCATTATTCTACAGAAAGGGATAGAAAGGACATTACTGGAATGGAGACCCATCAACAACAGACTGATACGATTGAGATTGAGAGGGAGATTCACCAACACTACAATAATACAATGCTACGCACCAACGAATGATAGCGATGAGGAGGTCAAGGATGAATTCTATCAACAACTGCAGAAAGAAATGGAGGACACACCTAGATATGATCTTGTTATAGTAATGGGAGACCTCAATGCGAAAGTTGGTACACACAATACATATAATGAAAGAACAATGGGGAAATGCGGCAGCGGAATAGCAAACGAAAATGGGGATAAGCTAATAAGTTTCTGTAGCATTAACAACCTGGTCATTGGAGGAACACTTTTCCCACATAAGGAAATTCACAAGTTAACATGGGAATCACCAAATGGTCGGGACAGAAACCAGATAGACCACATCATGGTTAACGGTAGATGGAGACATGCATTACAAGATGTGAAGGTAAGAAGAGGTGCAGATGTGGGAAGCGATCACCATTTAGTAGTAGCAAAACTGAAAGTGAAACTAAGAAGGGCTGGACCAACTGTAACTGCACAGAAAAGGTTTGACATCAGCAAATTGAAGGACCCCCTTACCAGAAAATCTTTTGCGGCCGACATTAAGAAACGATATCAATTTGCCAAAAGCCAGGAAAAGACATTGACTGATGATATAGACCAGAATTTCAACACCATTTCAACAATATATAAGGAAAGTAGCAAATCATGCTTAGGATTCCAGGAAAGGAAGAAGCAAGACTGGATAACACCAGAAACACTAAACACCATAAAGATGAGAAAGGAAATGAAAAGAAAGAAAACAGAAGCGAAGTCCCCCAGGTTAAAGCAACTATATAGCGAACAGTACAGTCAACTGGACAGGGAAGTTAAACACCAAACCCGAGCCAACAAAAGGAATTTCCTAGACGATCTTGCAAAACAGGCAGAAGAGGCAGCACTGAGAAATGAACAAAGCACAGTATACAAAATAACTAAATTCATCAGCGGAAAACAAGGTGCAAACAATATTACATTAGTAAGAGATAAGCAAGGAAATCTCATCAAGACAGCAGAGGGACAAGAAACAAGATGGGCAGAGCACTTCAGAGAAACTCTGAACAAGGAAATACCAGAGACACAATTGAATGTTCCTGAGGCTGAAAACGATCTAGATGTAAATACAGACATTCCACGAAAAGAAGAAATCATCACAGCAATCAAAGGGTTAAAGAACGGTAAAGCTCCGGGCCATGATAACTTAAATGCAGAGCTATTTAAGACAGACCCTGAGCTAGCAGCAGAACTATTAGAACCACTATTTGCACAAGTGTGGAAAACGGGGACAACACCATCAGAGTGGAACAAAGGAATAATTGTCAAATTGCCCAAGAAGGGAGATCTTTCAGACTGCAATAATTGGAGAGGAATCACTCTTCTCTCAGTTCCCAGCAAAATACTAGGCAGGATAATTATACAGAGAATTTCAAAGGCAGTAGACTACAAACTGAGGAAAGAACAAGCAGGATTTAGAAAGAACAGAAGATGTGTAGACCATATATTCACTCTCAGGAACATTATAGAGCAGTGCTCAGAATGGCAAAGACAGCTTTACATAAATTTTGTTGATTTTGAAAAGGCTTTTGACAGCATACATAGGGACAGTTTATGGAAAATACTGAGGGCTTATGGAATTCCAAGCTGCATAGTGTCAATCATAAAAAGCCTCTATGCCAACTTTACGTGTAGTGTTGGGCAGAGCAACCTAACCTTCGAGGTGAAGACAGGAGTATGACAGGGATGCCCCTTATCAACCACTCTTTTTTAACAGTCATAGACTGGGTGATGCGCCAGACAACAGAGGGCAGTCCAAGAGGAATAAGATGGACTACATTTTCTACATTGGAAGATCTGGAATATGCAGATGACATTGCACTGCTGGCACATTCACATCAACACATCCAGGAAAAAACGGATAGACTTAATAAATTTAGCCAGCAGGTGGGCTTGAACATCAATTTAAAGAAGTCTGAGGTCATGACGCTCAATGTGAGCAACCCTGAGCCCATATCAGTAAGGAATCAGCAACTGGTACAGACAGATACCTTCACATACCTAGGAAGCATAGTAACACCAGACGGTGGGGCAGGCAAAGACATCAACATCAGAATGAATAAGGCAAGAACAGCCTTCTTTAGCCTAAACAACATCTGGAAGTCCTCCCAATACAGCACAAGCACAAAATTAAGATTATACCAGAGTTGCGTGCTTTCTGTGCTTCTCTATGGTGCGGAATGCTGGAGAGTCACAGAGAAGGAAATGTCGAAATTGTCCTCTTTTCACACAACATGCCTAAGAAAAATTCACCGAATCTTTTGGCCGAATACCAGCACCAACCAAGATCTGCTTACTCGTAGCAAGCAAGAGGACATGCACACCATCATAACTGGCAGACGCTGGAGCTGGGTTGGTCATGTCCTCAGAAGAGACCCCGATGCCATCACAAGAACAGCTATGCTTTGGACCCCTGAAGGAAAGCGAAAGAGAGGCCGACCAAAAACAACTTGGCGGAGGACTGTGGAGGCTGAGATGCAAAGAATGAACCAGAGTTGGGGCACTGTACGAAGGATGGCCACCGACCGTGCAAAGTGGAATCAATTTGTTGTTGCCCTACAAGACGCCACTAGGCGTGATGGCCACTGACTGCTTTGACGGTCGGTGGTTAAGGATCGAAGAAGAAGAAGAAGCTTGTTGGAAGTACTGTCAATAAACTGTATGAATCGTTTCCAAGCGTGAGATGCCTTGCTGTCTGCCAATTACAAATTTCTGTTATAATTCCAAGTTAAAATGTTGAAGCATTGATCACCCTAGACACTCATCTACAACACTGCCACCAAATTATAATACGTTACTAAAGATGGAATGCAACAATGTGTGATTCCTATATATATACACATATGGATTCTTGCTGGTGCTACAGAGTTTGTGCACTGTGTTGAGAGACTCTTTGTGTGATCTTAGGAGATAGACCACTGATGGCGTTATCTTTGTGCAATGAAGGGTAGACAACAAAAGTGAAAGGCCTACTTCTGTATTTCTTATGAGTGCTTACAAAATACTTGTATGTATATTATTTATTTTTGGTAAATATTGACTTTTGTTTCACTCTCAAAATATCAGCTTCTGTTTTATGTGGTTCCCAGTTGGTCTGTAAAGAAACGGAAGGCTACGCCTGTCTTAGACATTCTTAAGTAGCAGTTCATTTTGAGATTATGCATGGGCTTGGCAGTCTCATCAACATGTAAAACTAATTGCTACACAAACCACAACTACAAGAGCACATGAAGCACTTTGACACAGACTTCCAATGCTTGGAGGCATATCTGGAGTCATCCTGACATGACCACCAGCTATGTTCAGTGCTACATTATATGTATGTGGAAGTGAACCTATGACTGTGAAGCTAATTACATCCTCATTGACTCTTGAAATCATCCAAACACTTCCAGGGATTCCCTTTGTGGTGAAACGTGTTGAGAACCCAGCATTGTACACTAAGCTTGGAGAAGTCACTTGAGCCCCATTCATAATTCTTTGGCTTTGGTTGACTGCATGCAGAAGGATCTCACTATGGACCCAGTGATAGGCAGGGGAAGCTGAGGTGCCTCTGTGCAAGACCTGACAATGCCTTGGGAGAGCCAGGAACCAGAGTACAGTATTTAACCCTGCATAGTTGGAGAGCCCCCTTGGATGGCGGGTAATGCACAGTATGCCACACACTCCTAGCTTGGGACCAGATGTGACGATCCTTTAAGTGCAAGCCAAGCTGGAGAAACTGGAGGTCATGACTTCAATTCAACACGTTTTGGAATGGCAGAAAAGCCACAGGAAAAGCCTAGATCTACAGTGTAGATAATACCGAGGAGTCTTCAACTTGGTATTGGCTGCTGAAGAGCAAGAAGCTCAGCAGCTCTAGTTAAACAACAACAACAACGCAGACTTCCGGCACATGTGATAAAGTGTAGTTGCTGTTACATTCTCCCTAGGGGGTAGAATGAAGACAAAAACCAGAACCCTATTTTGTTGAGACTTAATATCTTTGTGATAGTCATCTAAGTTATCATTTGTGCCTTTACTTGTATTTTGTCATCATTTTATGTGACGCTCCCTGCAGATCATGGAGCCACTGCTGTAGCTGGTCCTCGGGAAGCCTGCCCCAACCATTCAACATGCTCTTGCATCAGTGGTTTCTGTGGCATTTTATTTTTACATGATGAAATTGCCAGCCTCATGAACAACCACGTATTAGTCGTTGCCTTGTACGACAATGCCTGAGGGTGCAGTAATCCTGTTCTTTCTTTGTCTCTTCACAGACCCCCCCCCCCCCCCCCCCCCCCCCCCCCGGAACTTAACGCTGGAACCACAAATAAAAAAATAAAAAAAAAACTACTGATGACTCATTATGTAAGGAAAAACAATGAATTAAAAAATAATCGACTTGAAGACACAAAATTCTAATATAAATTGACACCACCAAAAACAGTCAGTTGCAGAGTACAATAGTAGCTTTAATATAACACAAAACTGAAAATAAAATGACATTAAATACCCTAATTATAACCGACAATTAGGTTAAACAGGGTAGACCAAGTTGGCGGATGAGTGGAGGCAATGAAGTTAATCTGATACTATCCCGCTCTCCTCCCATCTCCTTTAAAAAAAAAAAAGCCAAGTACTGGGCAAACTTATATTTCATTGCTCGTTATTTGTCTGGTGATTTAAAAGTTCGGTAGTAGCAAGTCATGTGACGAATACTATAAATATTTGTTTTATGTTGGCCAGCCACGTGATGGATACTGTAAATATTTGGTTTAAGAGTTAGCCAATCACGTGACGAATACTATAAATATTTGTTTTATGTTGGCCAGCCACTTGATGGATACTGTAAATATTTGGTTTAAGAGTTAGCCAATCACGTGACGGATATTGTAAATTTTTGGTTTAAGAGTTAGCTAGCCACTTGACTGATACTGTAAGTATTTGGTTTAAGATTTAGCTAGCCACTTGACTGATACTGTAAGTATTTGGTTTAAGACTTAGCTAGCCACTTGACTGATACTGTAAGTATTTGGTTTAAGAGTTAGTTAGCAACTTGACTGATACTGTAAGTATTGGATGCTGGTGGTAGTAAGTCACGTGACTGATACTGTAAATATTTGATTTAAATGGTAATTAGTGACTTGACTAACACTGTAAATAATTTATGTAAGTGGCAACTTTACTACTAGTGAAAATATTTCAGTGCTAGTGAGCCACTTATCTAATACTATATATTTAATATTTAACTGGCAGCCAGTCACTTATTCTTCTTTCTGCCTAGTTCTCTCTGAAGCTTAAATTATAGTTCATAGTCACTAGCTAGCAGTCCTTTTCAGGATTAGCCCTTGTCAGGGCTTAGTATTTATCAAACCTGCGCTCGTGTTGACAGTTCACCTATTGAATGGCAGTTGTGCTCTGATATAACCAACAGACTTTGGACTAGGTCACAAGTGTGCAGTAATATGACGAGTTAAGCTACAAATGTGTCAAATTTCTTTATCCGGTCACCACATTAAAAAAAAAAAAAAGGCTCATTACTACTTAGATTAAAGTGAAAATTCCAAATTTCCTTTAAATGACTTTATTCAACCATTATTCGTGCTTATAAAGCCAAACGCAAATCATGGAAACTCAGCAATTAAAAAAATCAATCTGAAACCTCATGATCTTTCTGTATGAACAGTTGGTCAAAATTTGAATTTCTTAGGCCTGTTGAATCATATGGCTATAGAAGAACGGCCTCGGAGATTTTAGGAAGTTTTGTAATTTAAAAGAAAAGGATATGTAGTCGGTTTTACAAATGAACAAAAATCTAGAAACATGGAGTTTTCTGGACAGGCTGGAAATGTCAGTATACTTATTTTCAGTGGATAATTGTTTTTCTTTTTGTCCTCAAGAATTGTTTTCATGAAATTTTGTTCAGTACCATGCCGGGTCTAATAGTCCAATTCACCACACTTTTGTTACGACTTCACTATGTGTGTTGATTGATGAACACAATACCCACCTCTGGTCTAGGTTGAAATAAATGTGCCGTACCACAAAAAAGCAAAAATCTCAATGAAAAAAAAATCATTGAAGCATAAAGTAGTGACAGAGTATCTTCATTTGGATATATTTTGTTCTAGCCATCTTTGGTCTTTTTGGCATCTCTTCTGTTTATCTCAGTAGTTCCCTCCATTCTTTCCTAGGCCTTTCTTTCCCCCTTTTTACTGTTGGGTTCCATTTCAGGCCATGTGAGGGTATCTATGTTTTTGTGAATATATCAGGAATAAGCAACTGTTTAACTTGTGTGCTGAGATTTGTGTGCATTTAATACGTTAAATGCTAACTTTTATATTTTGTTTATTAGCCATTCAAATTTCTGATGCTATAAAGCACCTTTATTTCATTGATAGCCATGTAACAGAAGCTATATATCTCCCTTGATTTCAGTGGTAGTCAGCCATATAATATGCTATACCTCCCTTGATTTCAGTGGTAGTCAGCCATATCATCATCATCATCATCTCCACAACGAAGGTTGGCTGTAATGGATCTCCAACGTCTTCTGTCTCTTGTCTTGGTGGTGCACTCTGAAAGACTCTTTCCTGTCCATCTCTTGATGTTATCTTCCCACTTATAGCGCTGTCTTCCCCTTGCACGTTTGCCTTCACCTCTCCCTTCTATTATGGTCTTCTGCAGGGTGTTATGCCTTTTTATGTGGCCAAAGTATTTTAGCTGCCGAACTTTGATCTCCCTCATTAGTTCTCTTTTCATACCTAGATTTTCTAGGACCTCCTTATTTGTTTTCTTCTCTTTCCACGAGATATGCCCCATTCTTCTATATATCCACATTTCAGCCATATAACAGAATCTATATCTCTCCCTTGATTCAGTGATAGTCAGCCATATAACAGATGCTGTATATCTCCCTTGATTTCATTGGTAGTCAGCCATGTAACAGATACTATATATCTCCCTTGATTCAGTGATAGTCAGCCATATAACAGATGCTATAAATCTCCCTTGATTTCAGTGGTAGGAAACAAAGTTGATCTCCCAACTAGGACAGTGGACCAGAAGCAAGGGAAACATACAGCAGAGATATACCATATACCTTACATCGAGACATCGGCCAAGACAAGACAAGGGGTCGATGATGCTTTTTACACTCTGGTCAGGGAGATCAGGAAATATGTACGTATACGTTAGCACGAGAGAATATAATGTAGTGTCTATAAAATTGCCCCGGGGGGTCTCTAATGAGGCTAAGAAAGAATATGACTACTGCACCCTCAGGCATGTCGTACAACGTGACTTACTATGAGGTTGTGCACGAGGCTGACAACCTCATCTTGTAAAACTGATAGCTACAGTAGGGTTCCCATTCGTCCCGTTTTTCCCGGGACAGTCCCGTTTTTTGATAAAATGTCCCGGTGTCCCGAATTTATTCCAAATGTCCCGCTTTTTAAGGGTCCTTCCTGAAAAAAAAAATCTTTGGGTAACGGATTTTATTCCGTGTTTTAGTAGTGTTACTTTATCAATTTCCGGTTACAGTGCAAGTGTTACAGAAGTCAGATCTCCTTAAAAAGGTTATTGCTATATCAGCAGATAATACAAATACAAACTTTGGTGGAAAGAAGAGAAAGGGACAGAATAATCTGTACTTCAAAATGCAAGAAAACACTGTGAACAATTTAATTGGTATTGGTTGTCCTTCACATGTGATACATAATGCTGTGCAGACTGCTGCGGATTGCTTACCTATTGATCTTCAGTTAATAATTAACTAGATTTACCAGCATTTCCACAGTTATTGTGTACGAGTTGAGGAACTCAAATCATTTTGCGAATTCACCAATACAGAATATAAAACTGTTTTGGGTAACAGCAAGACAAGATGGCTCTCTCTCTTGCCTGCAGTCCAGAGAGTTATTGACATTTTCCCTGCATTGAAGTCATATTTCCTTTCCATTCACAAATGTCCTACCAGTCTCAAAATGTTTTTTGAAAATCCACTTTCAATTACACTCCTGCATTTCATTGCCAGCCAGTTAAAAACCTTTTTTGATACCATCAAATGTGTTGAAAAGCAAGAGACAACAGTGACTGAAGTGAAGGATGAAGTAAACAAACTGGTGGAAAAATTAAACTACAGGAAGGCAGAAAGGTTTCTTACCACTACTGTGAGAAATCAGTTGCAAGAAATAGAAAAAGAAGGACACATAACAGTTGAAAAGTTTCAAAGCTATGCAGTAGATTTCTATGACACCTGCATTGAATATATTCAGGAGTGGTGTACACCATTTCTTACGCCTCTTCAGTCTATGGATTGGATCAATTTGAAGGGAAAGGAGTCTGTGACTTGGAAGAACATCCAAGAAAGCTACATATTCATGAAGTCAGTGTCACAAAATTTTACTGTGAATGAAGAGGACTTATTTGATGAGTTTGCATGTGTGAAAAAATATTGTGAAAGCAAATTTGATGTGTGGAGTGAACTGAAGGATCAAAGTGTCAGTAAAAAATGGTGTGAGATGTTCGCTCATTTTACAAAGCAGGATATAAATGCTGAGAACCTGAAATGCCTAGTTAATTTTTGTTTGGCACTGCCAGGACCCAATGCAGCCGCTGAACGTGTTTTTTCATTAATAAATGCGGTTTGGACAGACGAAAAAAACAGACTTAAAATTGAGACAGTGAAAGCTTTAACCATTATAAAGACCCGTTTTAAGGATTTCTCTTGTGCTGAGTTCTATGTCCAAATATCAGAAGAAAAAAAACTTCTTGAACAGGCCCATAAATCTGATAAATATTCTGATGAATCTGAAACATAAACTTGACTATTGTGTATTTTTTAAAGGTGCGATTTTTCTAATTAAGTTTGTTTGTAATTTAGAATTCTTGTTTAAAGTGGAAGTTGTGTTAGTTAATGTGTGTATTTTTATACCAGTATATTATTTTAAGTGCAACATATAATATATAATAGATTTATTTGTGCTTTACCTTAATTTTTAACATGTCCCGTTTTTTTACAAAATGTCCCGGGTTTTTTTGGTAAAAATTTGGAAATGTCCCGGTTTTTAAACAAAACATTATGGGAACCCTAAGCTACAGAAACCACTGCTGTAAGAGCATGTAAAGTCTTGGAGCAGGGGTGGCTCCATGTTTCATAAGGAAAATAATGATGATCAAAGATTGCCAAGTATCACATTGGGCATTGGTTCTCAGCCTGAAGTCTGCTGGCCCTGTGAAGCTGGCAGGATTTACTCACAGGGTTCAGACAGGGTCATCTATATTTTTGACAGAATACTTTCTAAATATGCAATTTTGTTCTGAGTCTTGTCTGTATTTTAGTTAGTCTGTATTATGCTAGTGCCATAATTTTTGTGGACAGGATCTAAACTGTAGAAGGTTCAGAAGCACTATCTTTTTCGACATACCTATAACATAAAGACTGCTTGTAATTATATGGAATTAGAAAAGTATATAATTGTATAAAACTACCTAGTTAGGAATGTATTTAATTATCAACATACGAGTAAGTCTTACTTACTTACTCGTTCCTCTTCTACCATGAGGTGTAGAGGTTTGGAAGAGAGAGCGCCATACTGTCATATCAGCTGTCTTCCTCCTGGCCTGGTTCCATTCTAGTCCTCGGTCCTTCTGAGATTGTTTAATGTTGTCCTCCAGCGGACTCTGGGTCATCCTGGAGGTCTGGTTCCCTGGCCCTTAGCCTCCCATACCTGCTGTGGCAGCCGATCTTCTCCCATTCTGCATACATGGCCAAACCATCTTAATTGGGACTGTTCTACTTGGGTCTGCAGGGGGTAGGATTTAAGGCCTTGACGTATAGTCTGGTTGCGTACTATGTCTCTTCTTGTTATTTCAACCACCTTCCTCAGATACCTCATTTCTGAGGTTTGGATCTGGCTTTTATGGGTTGTAGTCATTGCCCATGACTCGCATCCATATGTCAAGACTGGGACATAGGTGGAGCGGTATACAGCCATCTTCATTTTCTTACCAACCTCTCTCTTGCTGAGGAATCCTCGATTTATGGCCTGAAAAAGTCTCCCAGCTGCTGCTTTTCGAGTGGCCAACTCTTCTTTGATGCCTCCCTTTCGGTCTGTGATAGCTCCTAGGTATTTAAAGTGGTCGACCTGCTCCAGGACCTGTTCTCCCAACTTAATCTGATGTCTTCTTTCTTCTCGTGATATCACCATGGATTTTGTTTTAGAGCTGCTTATGACCATCCCTCACCCGTGTGTTACCGGGGCCCGAAAGGGGAGCAAAGAATAGTAACACTGTCCCCTGCCAAGCATGTCGTAGAAGGCGACTAAGGAGGGTTGGGCATGGGGCCGGTTACCCCATCCTGTAAAAAAAATTTAAACCACAAAAAACTTCAACAAATAGGGACAAGTCAAATAAAGAAAATAAAACACAGCCATCCAAGACAGGGGAAGGTCCTCTCGCGGGGAGGCGTATGATGCAACACAGAGAAAGCCGAAAGGAGTCTGTGTTGCTGACTAACCTTCTTTCTTCTAGGAGAACTTCCAGATTTGGCACCTGGAATGTTCGGACATTGAACGAACAAGGGAAAGTGGCACAAGTAGCAGCAGAAATGAGGGAATACAAAATCGAGGTTCTGGGAATGTGTGAAACAAAGTGGAAGGGGGTAGACAGGAAGAAACTCATCACAGGTGAATTGGTGCTGTCCTCAGGACACGAAGACGAAAGTTCACACCACAGTGAAGGGGTAGCTCTTATGTTATCTAAAGAAGCACAGAAAGCACTCATTGAATGGGAAGCTGTGGGACCCAGAATAATAACAGCTATTTTCAAAACAGCTAAAAAGAAAATTCATGTCAATGTCATCCAATGTTATGCACCAACTAATGACAAAGAAGAGTCTGTGAAAGAAGCATTTTATACTAAACTACAGGAAATTATGGATAAAGTAAAAAGAAGAGACATCACAATTTTGATGGGTGACATGAATGCAAAGATAGGTACAGTCAATACCGGATTTGAAGAAGTCATGGGAAAACATGGGCTAGGAGTAATGAATGAAAATGGAGAACTATTCGCAAACTTCTGTGCTTCAAATCAACTGGCTATAGGAGGAAGCATGTTTCCACATAAGAGAATACACAAGGCAACATGGATATCACCAGACCATAGAACAGAAAATCAGATCGATCATATATGCATAAAGAAGAAGTTTAGATCATCATTGCAGGATGTAAAGGTATATAGAGGAGCAGATGTGGCATCAGATCACCATCTTCTGATAGCCAAAGTAAAAATGAAACTCAAGAGATATGCAACAATGCAAAATTATAGACAACAGTTTAATGTAGGACAGCTAAGAAATCAAGAAACAAGAGACAAATTTGCGGTCACAGTATCCAACAAATTCCAAGTGCTCCAACAGTTGGAAGATGTAGAGAATACAGAAGACTATTGGCAGCAGGTCAAAACGGTATGGAAGGAGACATGTGAAGAAATACTGGGGAAAAGGGAAAGACAACAAAAAGCATGGATAACAACAGAAACCATCAATAAGATAAAAGATAGAAAAACAAGAAAGCAGAGTTAAACACAAGCAAAACCAGAAGTTCCAAAGCCAAGGCTCAAGAAGTGTACACAGAAGCAAACAAAGAAGTAAAAAGAAGTATCAAAAGAGACAAGAGGAAGTATATTGAGGAGTTGGCAAGAGAGGCAGAAGATGCTGCAGCCAAAGGAAATATGAGAGAACTGTATAGCAGCACAAAGAAGCTAACAGGGAAATACAAGCAAACAAGTTGCCTCATAAAAGATAAGAATGGGAAACTGCTCAGCAATATACAAGAGCAAATGAAGAGGTGGACAGAATATTTTGGGGACCTTCTCAATAGACCAGCTCCACAAAACCCGCCGGACATCCAGCCAGCAGAAGAAGAGCTACAAATTAACGGTGAAAGACCAACGAAGGAAGAAATAAAGAAAGCCATAAAGCTTCTAAGAGATGGAAAAGCGTCTGGACCTGATGGCATTCCAGCAGAAGCCATCAAAGCAGATATCGACACGGCTACAGAGATGTTATATAAATTACTTGGTAAAGTCTGGGAAAAAGAAGAGATACCAGCAGAATGGAAGGAAGGATATCTGGTTAAGTTGCCTAAGAAGGGAAATCTACAAGAGTGCACAAATTATAGAGGAATAATGTTACTATCAGTGCCAGGAAAGGTATTGAACAGGATTATCCTTGAGAGATTAAAGGAGTCCATAGACAAGAAATTGAGAGATGAACAAGCAGGTTTTCGACAAAACAGATCATGTACAGACCAGATAGCCACTTTGAGAATAATAGTTGAACAAAGTCTGGAATGGAATTCACCACTATACATCGGATTTGTGGACTACGAAAAAGCATTTGACAGTGTGGACAGAGAATCACTTTGGAAATTGATGAGGCATTATGGAGTTCCCCTGAAGATCATTAATTTAATAAAGAAAACCTATGAAGACATGACGTGCAGAGTTCTTCATGAAGGACAGCTTACAGAACCATTTGGGATAAGAACAGGAGTGCGACAGGGATGCCTCTTGTCTCCATTTCTTTTCTTGCTGGCAATAGATTGGGTTATGAGATCATCGACAACACACAACAGAAATGGAATCCAGTGGACTCTGACTAAGCAGTTGGATGATCTGGATTTTGCTGATGATTTGGCTCTCCTGTCCCATAACCGTAATCAGATGCAGGACAAATTGAAAACACTCGATGAGAGGTCACAGCAATTGGGTCTGAAAATACACAGGGAAAAGACAAAAATAATGCGAATAAATGCAGGTAATGAAAACAGGGTTGAACTTGAAGAAACACCAATACAAGATGTAGAATCATACACATATCTTGGCAGTAATATAGACAAAGTTGGAGGGACAGACAGTGATATCAAAATAAGAATACAAAAGGCAAGAGGAGCTTTCATTGCATTGGGAAATATATGGAGATCAAGAGAAATCGGATCCAACACGAAAATAAGAATCTTCAACTCAAATGTGAAGTCAGTCCTATTGTATGGCTCAGAGACATGGAGAACAACAAAGACAACAACCAAAAAGCTACAGACTTTCATAAATGGGTGCTTGCGTAGAATAGAGGGATTAAAATGGTATGACAAGGTTACCAATGTGGAACTGATGACAAGAACTGGACAAGTGCCAGTGGAACAAGAGATGAGAAGAAGACGATGGCGATGGATAGGACACACACTGAGGAAGCATGTTGATAGCATTACAAGGCAGTCCTTGTTCTGGAACCCCCAGGGCAAGAGAGGCAGAGGAAGACCAAGAAGTACATGGAGAAGAGAGTTGGAAACAGAGGTGAAAATGGAAAGAACTTGAGATGATGGCACGTGACAGGAGGACTTGGCATGTGTTTGTTGAAGGCCTATGCTCCTTTGGGAGTGGAGGGTTATGAATGAATGACCATCCCTCTCTTCTCCAGCTCTTCCTTCCAGACTTGCAGGTTGGATTGAAGATGTGCCTCTGATTTAGCAATCAGGGCAACATTATCGGCACATGCCAGCTCTGAAATACAAACCTGTCTCATCTTCCAGTACGCCACTGAATATTTTTTTGTCCTCTCCTTACATGTTTTTATGCGAGTAAGTCACCCACCAAAATATGAAGGGAAATAATGATGATGCAATTGAGGGAAAATTCAAGAAATGTCCAAAATTAAGCATCCACCATTATTAAGGATGGGAACAAAATGTGCATTGTTTCAACAGGCGCACAATTTAGTTACCGGCCCAAAATATGCGCCATGAAAAAGATTACAACTTTGGTGTGAAAAGATAGGACATAATAACATCACAAAGGAATAAGAGAATTCTTAAGGAACGTAAACAGCTAGCCACAGACACAATGGCGTGGCCGAAGATTTCCACTGATTTTCTTTTCTTTTTTTTTTTCCAGAAGGAGAAGAAGGGCAAGGACCGCAAGAAGAGAAAAATGGGGGCTAAAGGTGGAAAGCTGTCCTGTATACTGTTGTAACAAGAACAAGTTATCTCTTAATGTGTTGTCATGAGCCCAAACTGTCTTGTGAGCTGTTATAACAAGTTGGCGCTGCAGCAAGTTCAAGCTAACTGTAACTTGTTATGATGAGTTCAGGCTGTCTTGTTGGCTGTTGTAATAAATGGAGGCTGTCTTGTTGGCTGTTGTAATGAATGGAGGCTGTCTTGTTGGCTGTTGTAATGAATTGAGGCTGTTTTATTGGATGTTATAATGAATTGAGGCTGTTTTGTTGGCAGTTGTAATGAATTGAGGCTGTTTTATTGACTGTTGTAAGGAATTGAGGCTGTTGTATTGGCTGTTACAAAGGAATGTGGAAATGAGAATGATAAATGGACATCAGTGAGTATATGTACATGTGTGTCCATGTTTAAAAAAATAGATGATGTTTAGAACAAAATACATCTGTGAAACTTGACGTCATCCAGTTTTTACCTCCCTCTGCTCAACTGTTAGGGTTTTCGAATTGCATCTAACTAATTTATTGGTAAACAGTGTCCGCTTGGAAAAGTGGTTAAAGCGTTTGCCTCTCATGGCAGTTTTCGGTTCAGAACCTGGTAGGATCACGCTCAAGTCATACCCACCTGTAAATGGGTACCTGACTCTGCTTTTGAGTTACAGAAGGCAAAGCAGCAAGGAAGGGAACTGCGTCAGTCCACCTCATAAAGCTGGACTTAGTATAGTGAAGTCTGTGTAACTCTTCACTCCCCTATGGCAGTATCTGCTGTGGGACTACCTCTAGCTTTTTATATAATCCTGGATGCCCAGTGTGGTTCTTAGAGGTCTCTGAGGATACAAATAACTCTTAACTCCACTATAGCAGTATCTGTTATGGGACTGCCTTATACCTTAATTTATTGATCTTCTTTTGGAGAGAGTGGCGGAAACATTTCCACTTAACAAAAAATTGTTTTGTTGGTTTGTCTTAAATCACAGGTTTCATTTTTACTTATGTGACCCAGTGATGTTCCTAAAGTACTGAATTGTCAAGACAGTCCTATTGTATGGCTCTCAAACATGGAGAACAACAAAAACAACAATCAAGAAGTTACAAATTTTCTTAAATGGGCGCTCTTGTGGAACAGAAAGATTGAAATGGTACGACAAGATCACTGATGTGGAACTGATGACAAGTACCAGTGGAACAGGACATAAGAGGAAGATGCTGGGGTTGGCTAGCATACACAGTGAAAAAAGCAGGCAGTCCTTGTTCTGAAATCCCCAAGGTAAGAGAGATACAAGGAGATAGGAAAAACGCATAGAGAAGAGAACTGGAAATGAAAGAGATGAGATCAGGTGGCACAGGACAGGAGGACTTGACACAGATTTGTTGAAGGTCAATGCTTCTTGAGGAGCCGAGGGGTAATGATGATAAGGCACGTCTTGACGAATGTATGCAATTTTGTCCATTGCTGTAGGGTTTGTTTTGCTAGACACCCTCAAATGTCGGGCTGAAGATTTATGGTAGATGTTTATTCACACATAAAACTGACCAGAGTATATGGACTTGGTGTCTTTTTTAACCTAACTTTGAAACATACACGTATGAAATGTTGTCTTTGGTGTTTTAGCTGTACGTTGCTGTAGTGGTCATTTTCTCTCTTATATTTCAAAAGCTGACCTTGATAATATGCAAAAACTCATTGTAAATAATTCTGCCTAACAGAATCAGTAACTCTTAATGTCTACGTGTTTGCAGTTCTTGCATCACGTTAAAACCTGCCCACTGTCCATCGCATTGTGACATTATAAAGATTAAAATAGACAACTTGGTGACATGTTATGCGTGTCCTCTATAAATGAAGTGTCAAAGTTCTGTGAAAACTTGGAATTAGGAAGGTTTAGATCCATTCCACCCAGAAAGTGTTGTCCCCATATATAGTCCACCATTGACAGTTTAAGTATATTTATTTTTGCCTTAGTGAACTGTGAACCGAAAATTTAAATTAGAATTATTACAGTTCCTGCAGATGTTATACTTTTACAATTGAACACTTTCATAAATTTTCTAGCATAATAGTGAACACTTATTGTAAGAATGTGTCACAGTTGTCATTAGCACCTCACTGTTTTCATTTAAGGCAAGTTGTTGACCTGATTTTTTAACCTTTCATAGTTACCAGTTGTTAACGTGACTGGAATGTGTGCTCTGACTCTGCTTGTTTCTCCCTTGATCAAAGTCAGAGGCATGATTGAATGTTGAGAAAACTTCACAAAGGGGAAAGAAATGTCAATACAGTGCTGGTTGAAAGAGATAAGCTTTATCATTGACAAGGCATATTGTCATAAAGCCATAAATAAATGCAAGATTTTTACTGTAGTGGATAAATACATCAACAGATGGGATGGCGTGCAAACACTGCAAAAATATTGTGATAATTAACAAATTAATAACAGCCAGTTCTATTAGGAGAAATTCCAATTGATGAGATGAATACATTAACATACCTGGGTAGTGTTATAATCCCCCAAAAAAAAGAAAAAGGCAGTGGTAGATTTATAATTTCTCAACATTTGTGAGACGGACTGACACAATTGACAACATACTAAAATTGGTTTAATATAAGATGTTTTTTTAAAAGTCCTTTGTAATGGTGCAGATAATGTTAAAATACTAACATCTGGTGACAAAGTTTTGCAGGTTTGAAGACAGTATTCCAGAGATATCAGAGTATTCAAGAGATGTAAGAGAAAATTGTGTTTAGTATTTTTGTGATGTTCAATTCAGATAAAATCAGGTTTAGTGTTTCTGAGATATTTAGTTCAGAAAAAGTCAGGTTTTAGTGTTCAGAGCCACCTGTTACTATTCTGAATAGACCTGTACATATTAAATATGCATACAATCATTTGTAACAGTTAAAACGTATACCACTTAATAGCCGAGAGAATCTGGAATTTCACAAAATACAGTTATCTCAGAATATATATATATATATATATTATAAACAGTATTGAAGTGTTGTTTGTTTATTTCTTTCCATTTTTGTGTGAATCACAAATGCCAGCAAGATTTTTCTTACTCATGTTTCATTGCACTGGCTTAGCTGTCGTGTTCAGATTAACAATATTAGACACCACTAATGTTTTTTCCCCATGACATTTGGGCAGTAACTTATGCTCAAGCACTTATGTTGGTAGATGAAAAACAAGGCAATTTTGCTGAATGCAAATTTTTGCAGGTAGTTGTATCTAAACTGATTCTGTACGTAATTATTTTCTCCTCTGGGTGGAATTATTTTTAGACCCCAGAAGTTTGCATATACATAAGTTACGTTTACTGAGATAAAATATCTAATTATATGTAAAGTATAACTTATTATATATGAAGTTAAAGGAAAATGAATGGGCATTATTAACATATTAATCGTTTTTACTAAATTTATAATTTAGTAGTTTTATTAGATTAAAAAGTACATACCCAAAAAAAAATGAAATTATGAAATTTTTTTTCCCACTTACCTAAGGCCTCCATCAGAAATTTTTGTCACAATACATTCTAATTGCTTTCATTTTGTAGGTAATCCATTTGGTAATACATAAAAAGCAACAAAACTGAATAGCTGTTAAACAAGCAGGACATTTCGATTGTAAACCGCTTCCATTCTGTGTATTTTTGGCCATCGTTTATCACTACGAAACGCGAATAAAAATTAAGCTAACACACTGAAATTCCCACCAAAAGTGAACAAAGACCATTCAGAAATGCTTAAAAATGTGATTACTTCCGTCCTGGATTAAATTCCGGTCATTTTAAAATACTGGATCGGAAAAAGAATGAAAATTTGTTAGCGTCTTTAAATAGATGTTACGGCCAGAGGAATGGAACTGAGTCTTTAAAAAGACGTTACGTATTGAATCAGTTAAAAATAATTATAGTTTTATCGTATTTTGGGAGTTAATTAATTTAAAGTAAAAATACTCCTTGACAAGAATCAGTCAAGTGGGACCAGAGATGATAGGACACACATTGAGGAAACCTGTTGATAGCATTACCAGGCAGTTCTTATTCTGGAATCCCCTGGGTAAAAGAGGTAGAGGAAGACCATAGAACTCATGGAGAAGAGAACTGGAGATAGATGTGAAGAGGAAGAAAAATTTATGGAAAGACCGTGAGCTGATGGCATGGGAGAGGAAGACTTGGTGTAAGTTTCTTGGAGGCCTATGCTCCTTAGGGAGCAGATAGGTGATAATTATGATGAGAATACTCTTCAGCTGAATATTTCGTGATGGAAATACTTTTCAGCTGAATATTTCTTGATGGAAATACTTTCCAGCTGAATATTTCAGGATGGAAATACTTTTCAACTGATTATTTCTTGGTGGAAATACTTTTCAACCGATTATTTCTTGATGGAAATACTTTTCAACTGATTATTTCTTGATGGAAATACTTTTCAACCGAATATTTATTGATGGAAATACTTTTCAACTGAATATTTCTTGATGGAGATACTTTTTAACTGAATATTTTTGGATAGAAATACTGTTCAGCTTATTATTTCTTGATGGAAATACTTTTCAACTGAATATTTCTTGATGGAAATACCCACCAGAGTTGATATTTATTTATATAAAAAATCACCTTTTGTCTTAAATCACTTCTCTCTTCCAGATGCCAAAGAAATAATTTTCTTATGCATAGATGTTTTTCTACATTTATAAAGATGTGAGGCAATTTTTTTGGATACTTAATATCGTTTCTCTTCATCTTGACGGGATTTTTATTTGGATGTTACTTTTCATTGTTTTATTAAATGTTAGTAGTCGTACGGTGGTTTTCCTTGATAGTTGTGGGCAGCTTCTGTGTGTATTCTTGTTTCCCTTTTCACAAGTGACGTAGCTCCTAGATAGAATTTGTTGTTTGGTTGTTTTCTTTTATTATTATAAATTTATTTTGCCACTTTTCAGTTGGTTTGTATATTATGTTTGTCTGTGTCCATGTTTGAGCTGAGGGCTGCCAGCAAAGTATGTAGACATTGTTGAGATATGCTACAAGTTGACTTTATTAGATACTTTCCTGTTTTGTCATGCTTATTATCTATCTACATGTTTATCTGATATGTAAATTTGTGTTTGTGTGTGCATGCCTTTGAGACCTTGCAAACAAGCGTGTGAGTGTGTATGTATGCATGTGGTGCCCCCCAAGTGATGTGTGAGTATTAAAGCTTCTTTGAACGGCTATATATTTGGTCATGATGTCAGTCTAGATGCCAGCTCTGGTCCCATTTTTACATTTTGAATGTTCCAACTGAATTACCAGAAAATTTGTCTGACCAGTGCAAAAGGAATTACTGACGGAATATTTTTAAAAGATTAATTGGTGGGTCTTGTGGCCATAGAAAGAGTTAAGGTTACATGGGCTAAAATTCTGTGATCAGATTGCTTTCTGTTCTAATGCTGTGCATAGAATTTCCTATCATCTTCTAAGATGTGAACAACAAATAGACAATATACTTCTTTTAAGAATACTTTTATTTATGTGTAAACGGTTGTTTAGTAAACAAAACATGGGCCAGAAGACAGCCGTAAACATATTTGATTGTTTGTGAAGCACTGGGAATGGCCAGCTATATGTTTGAGTGGTATTATGTAACATTAGTTCATCTTTCTAATTTTGTGACCTGTGAATTGTATGGATCAGAGTTTGAAAGTGTACTACCCCAGAGATGTTGCTAAACAGTGGCAGGTATCATGGTTCATTATAATCGTTTTTCTGTTAGCTCCCAATGTAGCATGGAGTCAACACTTCAGCAGGAAGCTGGCACCAAGTGTTCAAATGTGGTTTCTGTGGCAGTTTGTTTTACATGAGGTTGCCACCAGCCCAATGCCCAACCTCCATGTGTTGCCTTGTATGACATGCCTGAGGGAGCAGTAATTTTATTCTTTCTTTGTCTCATCAGAGACCCCCCGGGGAAGGGACAAGGATAGACCAGCTCAAATACAGACAGGGTGGGTCAGTGAAATGTCATAAATAAAGATATATCAAAGTAATAGGTCCTAATAGTTTGCACAACCCAGGCGAGGAACACTGATAGTAGGGGCTGGAAGAGTTCATAACCCCTTATAGCTGTATTCTTTGCTAGCAAGAAAACTGCCATAGTTCTGCCAAAACACCTTTCCGTGTTTCTGTTGTACTGGAGCAATGCTTCTTAGAGTATCCTGCACCCCTTTGCAGCACCTTATGAAGCTTCACACCCTTTTTTTTTTCTGACTTGCAAAATATACCTGAAGTGCGGAAAAGACATAAAAAATACACAAAATGAAAAAACTATCATTTTATTTATATATTAAGTGGATCTAGCGAGTCCAGAAAAATGACAAACTGGGTGACTTGAAGCACATGCATTAAGAGTGTTTTTATTAGTAATTTCCAGCGCTTTTTCTTACTACTATAGACTTAGTATATTTTCTTGAATACAACACACACCCCAAGATTACAAATTTATTCCAGAAGTTTAATTTTAAGTACAGTATATTCACCAAATACACATTAACAATGTTTTATTTTGTACAAAATACATTTGAGATGTGTATTATAATGTGTTTAGACTGATTCGCCTTCTGAAATATCTGGCATTTCTAGCACCCCCAGAAGTCAGGTCACGCAAGCCCAGGGGGAGCATGCATCGTTGGTTAATAATGTTCTAAAGTATTTCCAATTGGTTGTATTGAAGTTAACCAGATTAAAATTGTGACTGGCTTTGTATTGTTGTGGTTCTGAATATCATAACAGTCTTAGGCCAAGTTTTTCATGTCAGTCACCGAAAGAAATTCTAGTGTCATTTTTCTTATTCACAGTTATCAGAATGCTAGTTATATGATTCTTGTCATATTTTTTTTTCTCCATAAATGTTCATTGCTTGAACAATTCTTTTACACTATTTATAAAAAGTGTATGGAACATGAATTTGGTTAAATAAACAAGATTAATGCATCTGGGCTGACTGTGTGTAATTATGCGTCTTATTTGCCTGATACTGTGCTGAAGGAAAATCTTGGTAGCCCTTGTTATCTTCGTATGTGGCCATATTATGTCAGTTTCCATCTCTTTATTTATTGTGTGAGAGGGTAGCCATAATATCTTTTGAATACCCTGTACTGAGCTAGAAAACATATGTTTATCTGCTTATGGAAAAGCTTTGAATTTTTTTGGCCGAATACCATCACCAACCAAGAACTACTTACATGGTGCAGTCAAAAAGATGCACACCACATTTGTGGACAGATGCTGGAACTGGGTTGGCCATATCCTTAGAAGAGGTTCCGACACCATCACAAGAACTGCTATGCTGTGGACCCGAGAAAGATGACGAAAGAGAGGCAGACCAAAAACAGCCTTGCGGAAAACTGTGGAAGCTGAGATGCAAAGCTTGAACTAGAGTTGGGGTGCTGCGCGTAGGTGTGATGATATCCGATATTTCACCGATCAAAGTATAGCATCTAGTAGTTTGTAGGTATAAAATAACATAGGTATTACCACACCACCAAAATACTAGAGTTTTCTCGGTTCCTACAGGGTTAACATAGGAAAAACGATAGTAGAATAAATGCCAATGTGACGTCACAGACTTGCAAGCCTTTAACCAACATGCACGCGTGAAAGTTAGTGTAGTTAGAAATCGTGTATTTCTTGGAAAAGACAAGGGAGAGAACGGGGGAAATGCATAGAGCTCGTTTGAATGTTAAAACTGAAACTAAATGGCCAAAACGAACGAAAGGAAAAATAAAGACTAAAAATGAAGATTAAAATGCTACTAATTAGTTGTTAAATATATAATATTCTTTAGTCTAAATATATTATCTTAATGTAAAAAGAAAGATATGTTATTTGAATAAATATAAAGGAAAGACGAAAATGGTAAAAATAATAGCCAGAAGTGTGAAACCTTATACATTAGATGACGAACGGTAGACTAAGTAAATATTTTCATTCTGGATTAACATGACTTAGATAATACTAGCGATATGGTAGAATGAAGACATATATAGACGTGCCTGGGATTTCTTTACTGAAGCTAGCCATATTGAGGCAATAGAAAGGGGTGTCTCCTGATTTGAAAATTGTAGGTTAACTTTTTTGAAAATAGACGCGTAGGAACGGAAGTCCCCTGATTGGTTGCTGAGCATAACTAAGAAAGTGAAATAAATACTCAGAAAGACGAGCGTTCCTTGCCACTTTCAATTTAAACTTTCACATGTAAAGTTAATAACGTTTACAGACAAGTGTGATCAGATGCCTTCGCTGTTCTGTTATTCAGCAGGAGATCTTGTGTGACCATTTATGGCCTGTAATTAACTTACATAGTGAAAAAATTCGATATTTCGAGTTTCTGGGTGTGAAACTGAAGTGAGCCAGTCACGTTGTTGTTCAACCCTGGTACCTGTTCGAGGCCATATGATTTGAGGGCCCTACCTTATCTTGAATCCTGAAAGCTGAGCAGTGCTGTGAGGAGGAAGACGTATAACCAGGACATCGCAGAATTTTCTACAAATATCTTAAGATAAGCCCTGTGTTTTGGGGCCTTGTGAATTCACTGAAATATTCTCCACCAGTTACTATATCAACCAGATTAAATAAAATGATGACAATATTGATTTCCCAAATATGTGCTTAATTTTGGACAAAAAGTATTACACGAAGAACACTTCCTAGTTCAGGAAATAATAGACTCTAATAGTTAAACTAATTTGTGTGTAAATATATCTTGACGTTTAATCTTTTATGAATCAACTCAATTATACTTAATACATTTGTAAAAAATTGTTCAGACCAAAATTCAATAGGGAGTTGTTTACTTAATTGTTTATTAACCTTAAAGTGTGGTTGTTGTTATTTTCTGCACATACATTGCATATACCCTAGACACGTAGCTACACAACATCCATACATTATAACATATAAATTGGGGATAACATACATAGCGGGTGGTAGTCATTGGTGGAAGCAAGACAGGTTTCCTGACATATAGTTAAAAGGTAAACTTCCTCAGGAGCTTGCATAGCTGACTTCACATCTGCTACATAAATATATAGATAAGTAATATCGACCCACCACATATAGTGGGATTGGCTCGCCCGGGATTTCCAAAGTTATATAATAAGTAAATAAGTGGAGGTTTTGGTGAATTGACATTGCTCTGTGTTGTCCTGTTAATTAGATATTAATTAGATATTTTGGTTTATTTAAATCACATTGGTTAGAATATTAAGATGGCAGAATTGGCCAAGTACAGATCTTCTGCTGTGCAGACTGCGAAGGAAATGGGTATGGAGGGACAGATTTTAATTGATTATGTTACAGCAGAGGTTGATAAATATATAGCCAGAGAAAGGGAAGATGCTAGGGAGGCTAAGAAATTAGAGGCTGATAGATTTGCGGAGGAGAAACGAATTATGTTAGAAGATGCTAGAGAACTTAAGAAATTAGAGGCTGATCGGGAAGCTGAGATTAAGAGGCTGCAAGTGGAGGAAAAGAGGTTGGAGGCGGAAAGGGAAGAAAGACTGGCTGCTGAAAGGGAAGCAGAAGATAAAAGGTTACAGCGGGAGCATGAGTTACGACTAAGAGAGTTAGAGTTACAAGGCCATGCTCCTGAAAATGGAACTAGCCCATCCACTTCCGACTCAGCTGCAAGCCAGGGGGCCTCCTCATCAGCCATGGGGTTTCATTTGGATCCTTTTATTGAGAAAGACGATGATATTGAGTCCTTCCTTAGCCGTTTTGAAAGTTTAGCTACAACATATGGGTTGGAGAAGGATAAGTGGAGCCTTAAAGTATCCCAGGGACTTAGGGGAAATTCTTATGAAGTATTTTCCAAGCTCAGTAAAGATGACCAAGACGATTATGACATTCTTAAACATGCACTATTGGTCAGATACGAGAAAAACTGTGAATTTTATAGGAAGAAATTTAGACAGGCTAAATTACTCACGGGGGAGACCTACCACCAGTTCTCGGCCCGACTAGAGACCTATTTGGAGAAATGGACTGCTCTGGGGAAAACCCAAGATTTAAAGGAAATGGTTATGATGGAGCAGGTTAGAGAGTCCATGGCTCCAGACTTGAGAAAGTTTCTCACAGAACAGGGTGCAGAGAGACTGGTGGATATTTTAAATGTAGCTGAGAGATATCTAGCAGCCCAGTCAGAGTTGGCAGGAGCAAAGAAGAAACATATAGATCATAATAAGGGTCCCCAAATTCAACCTCAGAACAAATATGACAATAGAGATAAGTTTAACAAGAATAAACCATATTATGATAGGTCCAGGTACGAACAACGTGACAGAAACCCTCAATATAATGAAAGAAAACCTGTTAACCAGGGAAAGAAATATTGTAAATGGTGTAAGAGGGATGGCCATGACACCCATGACTGTAAAAGAAAACCTTCCACCTTTGCTGCAATGAAAACTGGGAACAAGGGAGTAAAGGCAAAACCTATTAAGCCACATGAGCCCTATCACCCCCCAGTATGTGAGGACGTTGTATGTAATGGGGTCACCATAAGGTGCCTTTATGATACAGGTCTAGATTATGATTCAGTCGTCAGTTCGCACCTAGTGAACCCAGATCAGTATACCACAGAGACAGTGGAGATACAAGGGGCGACTAAGGATATAGCAACCATGACACTTCCCGTAGCTAGGATAGAGGTGAAAACTCGTTATGTGGAAGGGATCATCAAAGCAGCAGTTATAAACGAACCCATATACCCTCTAATATTGGGATGTCATTATGTCTTCTTGGGGAATCCCAAGAGACCTGTGATTATGGCAACAGTGCAGACCAGGTCACAGTCAAGGAAGGAGGAAGATGAACCTATAAATACTCATCCAGAGGAGATGAGGAAGGCACAAGCTGAAGATAGGTCACTCAAGCTGTGTTATAAAAAATTACCTAAATGCCATACACCTCCAAACAAAGGAGAATATTATATGAAAAATAAATTGTTATATAGGAAGGCTGGAACTGGATCCAATGGTCACGGACAGCTGGTCCTTCCCAAGGCATATAGGGAGAAGGTGATGGAATTAGGACATGCTATTCCCTTCAGTGGTCATATGGGGATCAGCGCTACAGGTCAGCGCATAGCTTGTCATTATTTCTGGCCAGGAATAACTGAGGATATAAAAAGATATGTAAAATCCTGTCCAGAATGCCAACGGGTAGCTCCAAAGCATTGGACTGCCCCAGCAACTCTAGGGGAAATGCCCATAGTGGGAACACCTTTTGAGAGAGTTGCGGTGGACATTGTGGGACCTCTCACTCGGACAAAGAGGAGGAACAGTTACATTCTGACTCTGGTGGACACATGTTCCATGTGGGGAGAGGCGGTAGCCCTGTCATCAATTGATTCGAAGCATGTGGCAGAGGCATTACTCACAATATTCACGAGGTTAGGTTTCCCTCACAAAATCTTGACTGATAACGGCTCACAGTTCAAGGGGAGACTAACAGAAGAGGTATTTAGGATCTTCCAGGCCAAGCATTTTCATTGTAGTCCGTATCACCCCCAAGGGAACGGCCAGGTGGAGAGGTTCAATGGGACTCTCATTTCCATCCTGAGAAAGCTGGCCCATGAAAAACCTGATACGTGGGACCAATTTTTGCCCGCTGCGTTGTTTGCGTACCGGGAAGTTCCACACAGTTCAACCGGGATGGCACCCGCAACCCTGTTATTTGGGAGGCCAATAAAAGGTCCATTGGAAGCCCTATTGAGGACGTGGACCGATGAGAAGGCAGAAGAGACTGTTACCTCATCATATGCGTATGTGAACGAACTGACCACTCGTCTAAAAACTGGCTGGAAACTTGCAAATGATAACCTCAGACAAGCCAGGAAAAAACATGCTGCATACTTTAATAAGAAAGCGAAAGATAGAGAATTAAATGTGGGAGAGAAGGTGCTTCTTTTACTTCCCGCCAGTAGTAACAAGTTGCAAATTGGATGGCAAGGTCCATACACCGTTCTAGAAAAGATATCTAGAACCAATTATAAAATAGACAAGAAAGGAAAGGAGAAAATATATCATGTAAACCTCCTAAAGAAGTATCTCGAGAGAGAAAACCAGGAAGGGACACCTTTACTGGCCTTGTCCATTGCAACCCAAATGAAAAATGAACCACTCACCTCGCAGGAATACCCCTTAAAACCAAGTGAAACACCTGTACAGGTGAAAGTCAGTAAGCACCTGACTAAGAAACAGAGGGAACAGGTTCAAAAGGTTCTAACAGAACATACAGATGTGTTAACGGATAAACCGGGGCACACCCATTTGTTGGAGTATGATATGCAATTAATAGACCCAACACCTATCTGTATGAGGGCCTATACGATTCCGTTCGCTAAGGAACAAGCATTGAAGAAGGAGATAGATTATTTGTTAAAAGAAGGGATTATCTCTCACAGTGAATCTCCTTACAGCTCCAGTGTGGTTTTGCTGAGGAAACCCTCTGGGGAACATCGTCTGTGTATAGATTACAGAAAACTGAATGCTGTCACAGAGAATCAGGTGGATCCATTACCTGACACAAATCAGCTGTTTGCCAGGCTGAACAAGGCAAAATATTTTTCTAAAGTGGATCTTAGCAAGGGCTATTATCAAATTCCAGTAAAGCCTGAGGTCAGACCTTATTTAGCATTTAGCACCTCGGATGGACATTATGAATTCAACATGTTGCCGTTTGGGTTGAAAAATGCTCCGAGTGTGTTCTCAAGAATGATGAGAAAATTGTTGGATCCACTAAAAAATCCATGTATAACGAATTTCATGGATGACATCCTCATTGCCACAGAAACATTTGAGGAACACATTAACTCTTTGACGATGCTATCTGATAGGCTCAGAGAGGCAAATCTGACTGCGAGACCAACCAAATGCTATATTGGTTGTAAAGAGTTGGAGTTCTTGGGACATACGATATATCAGGGTAACATGACCCCTGACCCCAAGAACCTGGAGAAATTACAGAGGGCACCTAGACCACAGACCAAGAAGGACGTGAGATCGTTTGTGTCGCTATGTGGATTTTATCAGAAGTACATAAAAAATTTTAACTCTATATGTGCTCCTCTAACGGATTTAACTCGCAAAGGAAATCCGGATAAAATTGTGTGATCTGCTCAATGTGAATCGGCGTATCAAGAGTTAAAGGAGAAACTCACTAGCAAGCCTATTTTGAAATTGCCTGATTTGACTCAGGAATTTGTGGTAAGAACGGACGCTAGCAACGTAGGATTAGGGGCTACATTGTTGCAACGGTCCAATTCAAAAAAGGGGGAGCTGAACCCAGTCGCTTATGCTAGCCGCAAGCTGAATAAAGCTGAGCAAAACTACTCAACAAGCGAGAAAGAATGTCTAGCTTTAATCTGGGCTATAAAAAAGTTCCAGATCTATCTTTATGGTAGAACATTTGTGGTCCAAACGGATCATCAGCCCCTCGTATTTTTTATCACAGGCTAAGCATGAAATAACCCGATTATTAAGGTGGTCGTTACTAATCCAACCTTATTCGTTTTCCATTGAGTACATACCCGGTTCGCTGAATGTGGGAGCGGATTTTCTGAGTAGACATCCTTTGGAAGAAACTCAGGGGAGTCATAAGGCCAAATAAGTTAATTTGATCTATGTGAATCTCGGATTTTGAACTCGCTTTACAAGCATGTTCTTAATGTAATATGAATACATTAAAGTACGAACCACACATTGTAATATAATGCGAATCTTGACATGTACGATATCCTGTAAATAAACATGGCTACGAATTGAACATGCTTATACTGAGTGCTTTCTGAAACATGTGTGTGCTTGTGTAGACGACGAGGTAATGCTTATATACATACATCATAACATTACATGGTGGCAGCGGTCGATACCGGACTGACGCAAAACAGCTACACGATAACACGTGAGTACAGTATTCGGCTAATTTTCGTCATCGAAGTCAGCCATGGCGGCGAAACAATATCGCAACGCACCGCAAATGAGATTCGCCGGTCAAGACGATAAGAGTGAAGCTTTCTTGTTATGGCGCCAACGCATAGATCTATATTCCAAGACCACTGGTCTGGAAGGACAAACCCTAACTCCATATATCCTAGAAGCATTGGACGATGAAGGTTTGAAAATTTACAACAGTTTTGCTACCGCCATGCCTGTTGAGTCAGCGACCGACCCCGTAGCCATATTGGACGAATTTGAAAAACGTCTGATAATAAAGCACACGAACTTTAGAGCGGCAAGATTAGAACTTCACCACCTGCGACAGAAACCTGATGAAAGTTTAGATGATTTCTTCACTCGCATCAAGGAGAAAACAAGTGTATGTAAATTTAACAAAGAAGAAGAAAAAGAGCGAATTATCGAACAGATCCTTCTCAGCACACCAATGCCAGAGTTCCAGAAATGGATACTGAGCCAGAGTGATACACTAAATTTACAACAACTTCTGGATGAAGGCAGGAAACACGAGGCACAAGCACTAAACATTAAACAAATTCAGCAAGGTACAGTAACAGCCCAGGTGGATGCAGTAAAAAGCTATAAACCCAAACAAAACAAAGCAACTGGTTCGAAGCAACAAGAAAAACACAACACAAGCAGAGGTGCTATGTGTAAATGTTGTGGCCTAAACCACATACAAAACCACTGTCCAGCTAAAGACTCTACATGTCATTACTGCAGAAAGAGGGGCCACTGGATAAAATTATGTTTCAAGAGGAAACAAGACAGTGCTCAACACAACTTTCACAGCAGAGAGTCATCAAAACAAACACACTTTATGATGACTGAGGACCTTGACTCCAGTGAAGAAAGTGATCCTTCCACTTTTGATACTGTGAAGATACTAACTTTCAGTAATGAACCAAAGAGAACGCAGGCTTTCTGCAAGGTACAATTCCGAATACCAGGAATTAAAATGCACAAAGAAAGAAACATTCGGTTCAAGATAGACACAGGTGCCCAAGGTAACACTCTACCCTTAAGAATATTCAGACAGATCATGCCTGACAAGGTGGATGAGCAAGGATTTCCCACAAGGGATGTAAAACGTAGGAGTGGCAGGACAAAGCTAAGAGCTTACAATGGAACAAGTATAGACTGTTTCGGAGCAGTAACACTTGAATGTTTATACAGAGACTCTGAATGGACATCGTCAACATTTTACTTGGTAGATGTTGAAGGACCTGCAATTTTGGGTTTACCAATGTGCGAAAAGCTGAGTGTGGTAACTATTAACAACATTAAAGAGGATATAGGTTTTGCAGATGCTCTCAGCAGACTACCAAACCCCAACAAGATAACAGATCTTACCCCAAACATCAAAGTTGATTCTGTCAAGTTTAGCGATAATCGGCTTGAACACATCAGAGAAGACACAACGAGAGATCCTATTCTTAACTCTCTCAAAGAACTGATATACCATGGATGGCCAAGCTCTATCAGGGAAGTTCCAACACACATCCGTCCATACTTCTCTATGAGGGACGAGTTAAGCATCGAAGATGGTCTGATCCTTAAAGGAGATCGCATTGTAGTACCAGAAACACAACGCGATATCATCCTTAAACAACTCCATAATAGTCACCTTGGTATTGTGAAGACACAACTGAGAGCAAAGAAAGATGTTTACTGGCCACAGATAAACAAGGACATAGAAACACTATGTAAAAACTGTTCAATTTGCCAAGAACATGCAAATAGGCAGTGCAGAGAACCTCTCATACCATCAGCCATACCATTGAGCCCTTGGAGCATTATAGGAACTGATATTTTCTCAATCGACAATAATGACTATCTTATTATTGCTGATTACTACAGCAAATTTCCCATCATTGAGAAACTTCCACAACCCTCACCATCAGCTGTTATTGCAGACATTACAAAGAAGTATTGCAGCATGTTTGGCATCCCAGATGAAATTAGATCAGACAACGGTCCACATTTCTCAGGTCAAGCATACAGAAACTTCACTAAGGACTGGAAGATCAAACACACAACATCATCACCTAGATACCCTAAATCTAATGGTTTCATTGAGAGACAGATACAAACTATCAAGTCAATCATGAAGAAAACAAGAACAGAGGATGTACACCTAGCACTCTTGAGATGGAGAACAACACCGGTAGACAGTAAGATCGACAGTCCAGCAGAACTTATGTTTGATAGAAGAATTAAAGACCTCCTACCATCTAAGGTCCACTTCCGTCCACAACATAGAGACAGCACATATGATCAATTTCAGCATCGTCAGCAAGTTCAGAAATCCAACTATGACAAATGTGCTAAAGACTTACCACCATTATATCCTGGTCAGCATGTGACTACCTACAACCACAACAATGACACATGGTCAAAAGCAACAATCATTTCCAGAAACCCTGAACCCAGGATCTATACTTTAAGACCAGACAGCAGCAGCAACCTCCTGAGGCGAAACAGAGTGGACATAAGAGAAATCCCACAGAATACAACAGAACAGAGAATTCCCATGCTTTCAACAGACAATGCAGTAACTCCAGACTTTGGTGCCCCACAAAACCAACAAGCGCCAAGGCCGAAATCACAACCAACTCAAGCTAAACCAGGGACTTCCGCAGAACCACCAGCACTTTACACCACTCGTTCTGGCCGTACAGTGACACCTCCCAGCCGATACAGACAGTGACATATATACTCACACTGAGCATTACACATACTTATCTTTTCTCACATGAAACATTTCGTTGGAAATGTTTGCACACATTTTTTTTTCAAAAAAGGGGGGATGTAATATGAATACATTAAAGTACGAACCACACATTGTAATATAATGCGAATCTTGACATGTACGATATCCTGTAAATAAACATGGCTACGAATTGAACATGCTTATACTGAGTGCTTTCTGAAACATGTGTGTGCTTGTGTAGACGACGAGGTAATGCTTATATACATACATCATAACATTACACTTAAGTGGGGAGATGTGTGATGATATCCGATATTTCACCGATCAAAGTATAGCATCTAGTAGTTTGTAGGTATAAAATAACATAGGTATTACCACACCACCAAAATACTAGAGTTTTCTCGGTTCCTACAGGGTTAACATAGGAAAAACGATAGTAGAATAAATGCCAATGTGACGTCACAGACTTGCAAGCCTTTAACCAACATGCACGCGTGAAAGTTAGTGTAGTTAGAAATCGTGTATTTCTTGGAAAAGACAAGGGAGAGAACGGGGGAAATGCATAGAGCTCGTTTGAATGTTAAAACTGAAACTAAATGGCCAAAACGAACGAAAGGAAAAATAAAGACTAAAAATGAAGATTAAAATGCTACTAATTAGTTGTTAAATATATAATATTCTTTAGTCTAAATATATTATCTTAATGTAAAAAGAAAGATATGTTATTTGAATAAATATAAAGGAAAGACGAAAATGGTAAAAATAATAGCCAGAAGTGTGAAACCTTATACATTAGATGACGAACGGTAGACTAAGTAAATATTTTCATTCTGGATTAACATGACTTAGATAATACTAGCGATATGGTAGAATGAAGACATATATAGACGTGCCTGGGATTTCTTTACTGAAGCTAGCCATATTGAGGCAATAGAAAGGGGTGTCTCCTGATTTGAAAATTGTAGGTTAACTTTTTTGAAAATAGACGCGTAGGAACGGAAGTCCCCTGATTGGTTGCTGAGCATAACTAAGAAAGTGAAATAAATACTCAGAAAGACGAGCGTTCCTTGCCACTTTCAATTTAAACTTTCACATGTAAAGTTAATAACGTTTACAGACAAGTGTGATCAGATGCCTTCGCTGTTCTGTTATTCAGCAGGAGATCTTGTGTGACCATTTATGGCCTGTAATTAACTTACATAGTGAAAAAATTCGATATTTCGAGTTTCTGGGTGTGAAACTGAAGTGAGCCAGTCACGTTGTTGTTCAACCCTGGTACCTGTTCGAGGCCATATGATTTGAGGGCCCTACCTTATCTTGAATCCTGAAAGCTGAGCAGTGCTGTGAGGAGGAAGACGTATAACCAGGACATCACAGAATTTTCTACAAATATCTTAAGATAAGCCCTGTGTTTTGGGGCCTTGTGAATTCACTGAAATATTCTCCACCAGTTACTATATCAACCAGATTAAATAAAATGATGACAATATTGATTTCCCAAATATGTGCTTAATTTTGGACAAAAAATATTACACGAAGAACACTTCCTAGTTCAGGAAATAATAGACTCTAATAGTTAAACTAATTTGTGTGTAAATATATCTTGACGTTTAATCTTTTATGAATCAACTCCATTATACTTAATACATTTGTAAAAAATTGTTCAGACCAAAATTCAATAGGGAGTTGTTTACTTAATTGTTTATTAACCTTAAAGTGTGGTTGTTGTTATTTTCTGCACATACATTGCATATACCCTAGACACGTAGCTACACAACATCCATACATTATAACATATAAATTGGGGATAACATACATAGCGGGTGGTAGTCATTGGTGGAAGCAAGACAGGTTTCCTGACATATAGTTAAAAGGTAAACTTCCTCAGGAGCTTGCATAGCTGACTTCACATCTGCTACATAAATATATAGATAAGTAATATCGACCCACCACAGTAGGGTGGCCACTGACCGAGCAAAGTGGAGCCAGTTTGTTGCTGCCCTACAAAATGCCACTGACTGTTTTGTCAGTCAGGGACTAAGGATCCAAGAAGTATATCTGTAGTATGTATGCACAATTTAAAAACATGATGATCAAGGCAACAGATTATTTCTTGATTACAGTACATAATGTTTTTATCTATGTTTTATACAGAAAAACATTCTAATAGTTAAATATTTTTATTATGAGCATCAAGTGACTTTCAGATTTTTCTGGATGGCAGGTTTTCAACAAAAATGTACCTCTGTGTTTTCTTAATCTCTGTCATGTTCTTAACTTTGTCTTCTAAATAAATTTCACTATTCATTCAGTCATTTATTATATTGTTACTATCCATTTATTCATTATATTTTTACTGTTTAATCATTCATTATATTTTTACCACTCAGTCATTCATAATATTTTTACCATTCATTCAGTCATTCATTATATTTTTACTATTCATTTATAGGGGGTCAGAGTGGCTCAGAGGTATGGCGTCCTCCTCTAATTCTAAAATACTTGGTTCACTCCCAGCACAGGGAATATAATAGATGGAAATTTTTTCAGAACCAGTGGTTTCTAATGGTGCCATAATCCCCCCTGGTCTCCAGGTTAGTGAGATTAGATGCCTAGCCTTCTGGGAAAAGGGCGAAAAAATAGAGTCCCAGGTGCAAGTTAAAAATCTCTTGGCAGATGGAAATCGTAAAGAGTAGGCCATTCGGCTGCTGCCCTGGTAAAATTTAAAAATTAGGCAACCCACCCATTACAAAAATATTTAAAGAATTTGTGATCCCTGCATACACACGTTGGGAGCCTCACCGATGCTACAGAGTTCGTGCACAGTGCTGAAATCCTCCTTGTGTGATCTTAGGGAGGAGATCGGAGCACTTGTGGAGTTGTCCGTGTGCAGTGAATATAGTCCTTAAAACCAAACCAAACTATTCATTCATTATCCTAAAGAGCATCAGCCTTCAGCAAACATATACCAGGTCCTCCTGTCATGTGACATCAGCTCAAGGTCTTTCCTGGTCTTCCTCATCATTTTTATTTGTTTCCAGTTCTCCTTTGATTTTTTTTGTTCATCTACCTCTGCCTCTTTTACCCCAGGGTATTCCAGAACAAGAACTACCTGGTAATGCTATCAACAAGTTTCATCCAGACTAAGGAGAGTTGGATATGGGACCGGCTACCTCATCATTGTTCTACAACCAATCCTTTGTTATGTATAATTATTCTTTCACCTTTCAGCTTCCCAAGGAGCATAGGCCTTCAACAAACACCAAATCTTCCTGACCTGTGCCATCAGCTCAAGGTCTTTCCATGTCTACTTCATGTCTGGCTCCAGTTCTCTTTTCCATGTGTTCTTTGGTCTTCCTCTACCTCTTTTACACTGGGGATTCCAGAACAAAGACTGTTTGTTATGCTATCAAGAGGTTTTCTCAATGTGTGTATCCATCTCCAGCATCTGCTTCTCATCTCTTGTTCCACTGGCGCTTGTCTAGTTCTTGTCATTAGTGATCTTGGCTGATGGACATTTCACCAAAAGACATTTGGCCGAATGGACATATAGCCTTTTTTAATTGTGTTTGTTATTTTTATTTCTTTCTTTTGATATTTATATAAAAATGTAATCTCTTGGTTAAAACTGTATAGTGAGGTAGATCATCTAGACTGATGCTGAAAATGTGTCCTGTTCTCCTTATATACTTAAATCTAACCAACTCTCAACCCATCCCCACCTTGTCTAATGTCTTCTATAAGTGCACCACAAGGAGCTTCTAGTGTCCATCAGCCAAGTCTCTGTGTTAATGACATTACCCATGTGGTCAATCTGAGCTGACATGTCAATGTTACGGCACTACACTAAGGCAACAAATAAAACTGCTCTGGTTATAAAACATTGTCTCATGGCCTGAAAATGTCGTGTTATTTCGAGCAAAACTTATATTTATTCAACACAACAGAACTGCCATATGCACTTCAGACCGTAAAATAAACTGACCAGTCTGATTACCTGTATGTTTTGGAATATCGGCTCATAGCCAAAAATTATATATTTATTCAATACAATAATGGGGGTGGGGGAGATATTTCCCAGGGGGAAATTTCCTACATGGCGGAGGAATAATGATCGGTGTGACTTTAATAAAATTACTTACAGGTATATTTTGGCCAATGGTCTGTTTGGCCATTTTTACCTCATAGACTCTGCTATTTGGATAAATGTTCATTCGGCCAAATGTCTTTTGGTGAAATATCTGTTCGGCCAAATTTCTTTTCATAAAATGTCCATTCGGCCAAATGTCTTTCAGTGAAATGTCTGTAAGCCAAACGTCAATCTACCAAGTGACCGGGAGCCATTCTACACCTAACCCATTAGATATCATAAATAATTGCAACAGAAGAGAAACAAGATCAGAAAATGATAATGGAGCTTAATCATCATCATCATTCTGCCCCACATGGATCCACTACTGCAGCTGGTCCTATTGCAGGAACCATTGTAGTGTCTTGTAGTGCTGGTTTCTGTAGCAATGTGTTTGACATGATCAGGTTGCCAACCTTTATGAACAACCTCATGTTAGTCACCTCTTACAAACATGCCTGATGGAGCAGTAGTCTCATTCTTTCATGACCTCATCATAGGCCTTTTGGAAATACACAGGGCATGGCACTTTAAACTATCACAAACTGATCTGATAATGAAACCTTCACAAACACAGCCACTGCACTTGACAAACTCTAAGGATACAAAGTTAAGATAAGATAAAATGAAGAGAGGATAGTTCCATTATTCTGCTGTCAAATATTGATGTATTAAACTCCTGTGTTTCTTGCAACATGGCAACAAGTGAACAAAACTTAATTAAATCAATATAACATGAAATTCTACAACAATCAATTATAAAAAAAAATACTTTAAAACATTAATCAAGATTTTACAGTAACAAGTTACAGAAACATATTATAACACTTATAAGTAAAACACAATAAACAAATTGTGTAATAAGAAGTTTACACAAATTATAAGTGAAGCACAACAAACAAATTTTGTAATTACATGTTTACACAATTATAAGTGAAGCAAAATACACAAATTGTATAATAACAGGTTACATAAATTATAAGTGAAACACAATACACAAATTGTGTAATAACACAAATTATAAGAGCATACACATACATTAATCAAGTTCTTTCTTACAATAACTAGTTACACAACTATCAGAATATCCTCACCCCACGTAAAGGTTATTACAATAACCTGTAGCTGACCTTATAATTAATCCAAATACACCATCCATATGGTAAATATAAAATAGACTTGTGTACTCTGTAAGTAAACACGGTCATAATTCTGCTACATGTTTAGAAATAAAAAAAAATGTAAGAACATTACAAATATCATTATGGAATATTCAGAGCTACCTCAGATGGAAATCAGGTGAAGGAAGGCATGAAGATCTGGTCTCATATACTCGTACATTGGTTCATCCATAACAAATAATTGTCTGATATACTATTACATGTATCAACAACAGGTAATAACTGTCTAGTCTTCTCTTGTCTTTTTTTGCTCCTTATGGAGCATGACCACGCACCAACTACATCTGGTACGTGGCCAGGAAGCCTGCTTAATGTATTGACATGCCCCTACAGCAGTTGTTTCTGTAACTATCTGTTGTTGACACAATCAGGTTGTATATTCATTCATAACCCTCCACTCCCAAAGGAGCATAGGCCTTCAACAAACACATGCCAAGTCCTCCTGTCCCGTGCCATCATCTCAAGTTCTTTCCATGTTCTCATCATTTTCACCTCTGTTTCCAACTCTCTTCTCCATGTACTTCTTGGTCTTCCTCTGCCTCTCTTGCCCTGGGGGTTCCAGAACAAGGACTGCCTTGTAATGCTATCAACAGGTTTCCTCAGTGTGTGTCCTATCCATCGCCATCGTCTTCTTCTCATCTCTTGTTCTACTGGCACTTGTCTAGTTCTTGTCATCAGTTCCACGTTGGTAACCTTGTCATACCATTTTAATCCCTCTATTCTACGCAAGCACCCATTTATGAAAGTCTGTAGCTTTTTGGTTGTTGTCTTTGTTGTTCTCCATGTCTCCGAGCCATACAATAGGACTGACTTCACATTTGAGTTGAAGATTTTTATTTTCGTGTTGGATCCAATTTCTCTTGATCTCCATATATTTCCCAATGCAATGAAAGCTCCTCTTGCCTTTTGTATTCTTATTTTGATATCGCTGTCTGTCCCTCCAACTTTGTCTATATTACTGCCAAGATATGTGTATGATTCAACATCTTGAATTGGTGTTTCTTCAAGTTCAACCCTGTTATCATTACCTGCATTTATTCTCATTATTTTTGTCTTTTCCCTGTGTATTTTCAGACCCAATTGCTGTGACCTCTCATCGAGTGTTTTCAATTTGTCCTGCATCTGATTACGGTTATGGGACAGAAGAGCCAAGTCATCAGCAAAATCCAGATCATCCAACTGCTTAGTCAGAGTCCACTGGATTCCATTTCTGTTGTGTGTTGTCGATGATCTCATAACCCAATCTATTGCCAGCAAGAAAAGAAATGGAGACAAGAGGCATCCCTGTCGCACTCCTGTTCTTATCCCAAACGGTTCTGTAAGCTGTCCTTCGTGAAGAACTCTGCATGTCATGTCTTCATATGTTTTCTTTATTAAATTAATGATCTTCAGGGGAACTCCATAATGCCTCATCAATTTCCAAAGTGATTCTCTGTCTACACTGTCAAATGCCTTTTCGTAGTCCACAAATCCGATGTATAGTGGTGAATTCCATTCCAGACTTTGTTCAACTATTATTCTCAAAGTGGCTATCTGGTCTGTACATGATCTGTTTTGTCGAAAACCTGCTTGTTCATCTCTCAGTTTCTTGTCTATGGACTCTTTTAATCTCTCAAGGATAATCCTGTTTAATACTTTTCCTGGCACTGATAGTAACATTATTCCTCTATAATTTGTGCACTCTTGTAAATTTCCCTTCTTAGGCAACTTAACCAGATATCCTTCCTTCCATTCTGCTGGTATCTCTTCCTTTTCCCAGACTTTACCAAGTAATTAATCAGGTTGTATAACATTATGTTAATTATCTTATATGACATGCCTGAGGTAACAGTAGTCCTATTCTTTGTTTGTTATCATCACAAGGCGGCCCCCCCCCCCCCCCCGGAACTACCAGCAGTGCCAACTGTCTAGTAGTCAATGTGTCATTATAATTGATAGCAAACTATTTTAAAAATGGATTACAATAATTTTTTGTTTGTTTATTTACAAAGAAACTGTGAAATACATTATATAAGGCATGATTACTGCAGTTGAGAAATGATAATGTTATTGGAGGAATAAATAAAAAGAAACATAAAAGTATATTGCTAAAGTTCTGAATTAACAAACGCTAGAATGAGGCTAATTCTTTTTTGTTCGCCCTCAGACTTCTACATTAATGACTAATAAAGGCAGTCCTATGGCAAGGCACAAGCAAAGAAACAAAGTTACAATTGATCACAGCATGTATATTCCCAGTAACAACATACAGCTGCGAGACTTGGACACTCAATAAAACAGTTGCAGAAAAGATTACATCATTTGAAATTAAATGCTACAGAAGGATGTTGAGAATACCTTGGACAGAAAAAAAGACCAACAGAGAAGTACTGCACTCACTACATGTAGAGGAAAATTGGCTCCTAAATACCATCGCAATAAGGAAGCTGAAATTTTTCAATCATATAAAAAGACATAATAGTCTGGAAAAATTAGTAATGGAAGGCATGATCCGTGGAAAAAGGGGTAGGGGATGACCTAGACGACGGTGGATCCAGGACATCACAGAGAGTCTGAACTTGTCTTTGGATGATGCAGGTCGACATGTCCAGAATCATGATGCGTTCAGAGCAGCTGTAATGGAGACAACGCTCTGGAGAGAATATGTCACATGATGATGAATAAAGGCAGTAGTCAGCTCAAAGGTTGCTGACATCTCCAAACAGTTTTTTGTTGAGAGAAGTGAGTTGTTGCCATATGCCACTCCGTTCACTGCGGTAAGTTGGGCAGGACTTATTATGGGGCTAATAAAGTTTGTCATCCACTTGAGTCTTTGCTTAGCATTCCAAATATCTCAGAAACAGTAGATTATTGTTATTGTTGAAACAGAATCAACATCATGGCACTCTGAGCAAACTCACAGGTTCTCAATCTCCCTCAGCAAATGTCAAAAAGTATATGAATGCTGACTGTTCCTATATTGCTCTGGTCGTAAACATGACTGATGCATCCTCTCTTACGTCCCATCCCTGCTAGCCTTAAATTTATTTAATTTTGTTTATTTTTTCAGTCCACTCTTACCACATAAAGCCTGGTGGGAGCTGAAGTTTGCATTCTTGAGCCAAGTGTACTGCACTGGTTGCTGTGAGCCTGCGTGGTTATAGGATTTCTGAGATGTCTATCCATCTGCTTCTTGATCTTCCTCAAGCTCTGAAACCAGATCTTTGACTGTTGTAGGTGTGTAGTGGTAATTTACTGGTGCTCCATTCTCACGAGATGGCCAAACCACTTACATCTGGTGCCAAATTCTAGCAGTTTTAGTCTTGTTGATTCATAACCCTCCACTCCCAAAGGAGCATAGGCCTTCAACAAACACATGCCAAGTCCTCCTGTCCCGTGCCATCATCTCAAGTTCTTTCCATGTTCTCCTCATCATTTTCACCTCTGTTTCCAACTCTCTTCTCCATGTACTTCTTGGTCTTCCTCTGCCTCTCTTGCCCTGGGGGTTCCAGAACAAGGACTGCCTTGTAATGCTATCAACAGGTTTCCTCAGTGTGTGTCCTATCCATCGCCATCGTCTTCTTCTCATCTCTTGTTCCACTGGCACTTGTCCAGTTCTTGTCATCAGTTCCACATTGGTAACCTTGTCATACCATTTTAATCCCTCTATTCTACGCAAGCACCCATTTATGAAAGTCTGTAGCTTTTTGGTTGTTGTCTTTGTTGTTCTCCATGTCTCCGAGCCATACAATAGGACTGACTTCACATTTGAGTTGAAGATTCTTATTTTCGTGTTGGATCCTATTTCTCTTGATCTCCATATATTTCCCAATGCAATGAAAGCTCCTCTTGCTTTTTGTATTCTTATTTTGATATCGCTGTCTGTCCCTCCAACTTTGTCTATATTACTGCCAAGATATGTGTATGATTCTACATCTTGTATTGGTGTTTCTTCAAGTTCAACCCTGTTTTCATTACCTGCATTTATTCGCATTATTTTTGTCTTTTCCCTGTGTATTTTCAGACCCAATTGCTGTGACCTCTCATCGAGTGTTTTCAATTTGTCCTGCATCTGATTACGGTTATGGGACAGGAGAGCCAAATCATCAGCAAAATCCAGATCATCCAACTGCTTAGTCAGAGTCCACTGGATTCCATTTCTGTTGTGTGTTGTCGATGATCTCATAACCCAATCTATTGCCAGCAAGAAAAGAAATGGAGACAAGAGGCATCCCTGTCGCACTCCTGTTCTTATCCCAAATGGTTCTGTAAGCTGTCCTTCATGAAGAACTCTGCACGTCATGTCTTCATAGGTTTTCTTTATTAAATTAATGATCTTCAGGGGAACTCCATAATGCCTCATCAATTTCCAAAGTGATTCTCTGTCCACACTGTCAAATGCTTTTTCGTAGTCCACAAATCCGATGTATAGTGGTGAATTCCATTCCAGACTTTGTTCAACTATTATTCTCAAAGTGGCTATCTGGTCTGTACATGATCTGTTTTGTCGAAAACCTGCTTGTTCATCTCTCAATTTCTTGTCTATGGACTCCTTTAATCTCTCAAGGATAATCCTGTTCAATACCTTTCCTGGCACTGATAGTAACATTATTCCTCTATAATTTGTGCACTCTTGTAGATTTCCCTTCTTAGGCAACTTAACCAGATATCCTTCCTTCCATTCTGCTGGTATCTCTTCTTTTTCCCAGACTTTACCAAGTAATTTATATAACATCTCTGTAGCCGTGTCGATATCTGCTTTGATGGCCTCTGCTGGAATGCCATCAGGTCCAGACGCTTTTCCATCTCTTAGAAGCTTTATGGCTTTCTTTATTTCTTCCTTCGTTGGTCTTTCACCGTTAATTTGTAGCTCTTCTTCTGCTGGCTGGATGTCCGGCGGGTTTTGTGGAGCTGGTCTATTGAGAAGGTCCCCAAAATATTCTGTCCACCTCTTCATTTGCTCTTGTATATTGCTGAGCAGTTTCCCATTCTTATCTTTTATGAGGCAACTTGTTTGCTTGTATTTCCCTGTTAGCTTCTTTGTGCTGCTATACAGTTCTCTCATATTTCCTTTGGCTGCAGCATCTTCTGCCTCTCTTGCCAACTCCTCAATATACTTCCTCTTGTCTCTTTTGATACTTCTTTTTACTTCTTTGTTTGCTTCTGTGTACACTTCTTGAGCCTTGGCTTTGGAACTTCTGGTTTTGCTTGTGTTTAACTCTGCTTTCTTGTTTTTTCTATCTTTTATCTTATTGATGGTTTCTGTTGTTATCCATGCTTTTTGTTGTCTTTCCCTTTTCCCCAGTATTTCTTCACATGTCTCCTTCCATACCGTTTTGACCTGCTGCCAATAGTCTTCTGTATTCTCTACATCTTCCAACTGTTGGAGCACTTGGAATTTGTTGGATACTGTGACCGCAAATTTGTCTCTTGTTTCTTGATTTCTTAGCTGTCCTACATTAAACTGTTGTCTATAATTTTGCATTGTTGCATATCTCTTGAGTTTCATTTTTACTTTGGCTATCAGAAGATGGTGATCTGATGCCACATCTGCTCCTCTATATACCTTTACATCCTGCAATGATGATCTAAACTTCTTCTTTATGCATATATGATCGATCTGATTTTCTGTTCTATGGTCTGGTGATATCCATGTTGCCTTGTGTATTCTCTTATGTGGAAACATGCTTCCTCCTATAGCCAGTTGATTTGAAGCACAGAAGTTTGCGAATAGTTCTCCATTTTCATTCATTACTCCTAGCCCATGTTTTCCCATGACTTCTTCAAATCCGGTATTGACTGTACCTATCTTTGCATTCATGTCACCCATCAAAATTGTGATGTCTCTTCTTTTTACTTTATCCATAATTTCCTGTAGTTTAGTATAAAATGCTTCTTTCACAGACTCTTCTTTGTCATTAGTTGGTGCATAACATTGGATGACATTGACATGAATTTTCTTTTTAGCTGTTTGAAAATAGCTGTTATTATTCTGGGTCCCACAGCTTCCCATTCAATGAGTGCTTTCTGTGCTTCTTTAGATAACATAAGAGCTACCCCTTCACTGTGGTGTGAACTTTCGTCTTCGTGTCCTGAGGACAGCACCAATTCACCTGTGATGAGTTTCTTCCTGTCTACCCCCTTCCACTTTGTTTCACACATTCCCAGAACCTCGATTTTGTATTCCCTCATTTCTGCTGCTACTTGTGCCACTTTCCCTTGTTCGTTCAATGTCCGAACATTCCAGGTGCCAAATCTGGAAGTTCTCCTAGAAGAAAGAAGGTTAGTCAGCAACACAGACTCCTTTCGGCTTTCTCTGTGTTGCATCATACGCCTCCCCGCGAGAGGACCTTCCCCTGTCTTGGATGGCTGTGTTTTATTTTCTTTATTTGACTTGTCCATATTTGTTGAAGTTTTTTGTGGTTTAAATTTTTTTTTACAGGATGGGGTAACCGGCCCCATGCCCAACCCTCCTTAGTCGCCTTCTACGACATGCTTGGCAGGGGACAGTGTTACTATTCTTTGCTCCCCTTTCGGGCCCCGGTAACACACGGGTGATTGACTGCTGTGTCATTCTCTAAAAGCTGATAATCAATGGTCCTTACTATCTCTCCCATATTCATAACTATTGTCGCCACCATGGGTGCTCTCTCACTGCCATGTACTCCCATGTGATCAAGACAGTAACTCCCCATGACCAAGACAGTAGATCCACACCAATTCTTGAAAGCTTGAGACTTTTGTATGTTCTTCATTAATGTCATAGCCATCTACTGTGAACCTTTCAAATCATGGACTAAGAGTCTGACACAGTAACTGTCCTGGTTATTGGAGTTTCAAACAGCCACCTTAGAGATGCAGTAGCTGCCTCCATCTCCATTCTCATGCTGAAGGTTGTTGTCATTTAATCTCTGCTCCGTTCAGTGATGACCCTGCCGAAAGTCAAGAAGCCCCATCCTGATTTCTCACCATGGAGTACAGATCCATCAGTGTTTACAATTGTATCATCATTCCCAGTGCTATCATTTATCAGCTGATTAATTTCCTGCTTTTACTTTCCCACTGATTATCGAAAGTAATCTAAGCATGTACCTCATCATCACAGCGGGGGTATCATACAACCCATGACTATAAACATTCCTTAATTTTGAATTTGTCGCAGTCGTTCACACTGTATTTCCAGCCCATACTCAAGTGTTGGCATGACTAGCTGATGATACAGGAGTAACAGTAGTCTCTGCTTCATGTGCGCAGCAACCACTGTCTTTAGAGCTGCCAGATCATGCTCGCACTACTGTATGATTAGCTCAATATGGCACTTGCATGTTACTCTAAGATATTTCAGCTTGTCCTGCCTTTTAATGTTCTGCCTATTGACAGTAATGTTAGGAAGGTCCACCTTTACTATGGAGTTGTTCAAGAGAGCCATTTTACACAGGCCTTGTCGGAAATGACAGCTGAGCCAGTCTGCTTGGATCATTTAGAAACTGCCTGTTGTGTCTCATGTATGTTGTTTACCATTTCCTGTCATATAAATGTGTATGTTATCTGTGAAAGTACACGTTTGTCCTGGCCCTGTTGGTTGAACTGTAGCTACTTTTTGCTGTGTAGATAAGCAACAGCAATAGTGGAGTAGTCCCAGGCATATGAACATTGGTTCTGACATCAATGTTCCAAACCTTAAAATTTGCTGAATGAACACCTTTAAATTATGATCATAAGTAGTGGATCAAAAGCTTGAATCATGGTCAACCTAACTTTGGACATAAGCATAGCAATATAGCACCAAGCTAAAGCTCCTCTGTTAGTGTGATGACTATTCTGACAGAAACCCATGTGTTAAATCATAGATCACTTGAAAACTCAAAGATATTTGATGAAAACAGACAACTTGATATGATCATTCCTACTTAGTCCACACAAGTCAAATGGCACAGCAAGTAGGTGGATGATGCGTAGAAACACTTACACTTATACATATACAAGCTGTAGTTGAGGCGATATCATCATCATCATCTCAGCCCGTAACCCGTCATGGGTCGTAGGGGTGCCATGGTGGAAGCATCAGCAGACAGGGTCCTCCACTGCTCTCTATCCTCAGCAATGCGTACAAGTGTGGAAAAACCGTGTCCTGCCCATTCTTTGATGTTATCAGCCCAGGATTTTCTCTGCCTTCCTCTTCTCCGTTTACCTTCGACTGTTCCCTGAAGGATCGTTTTCGAAAGAGAGTCATGACGAGTTACATGCCCAAACCAGGCAAGCTTTCGACGTTTCACTATTGACAAAAGTGGTTCTTGGTGGCCTGCATAGGTGTTTATCTTCTCTCTAACATAGACATTTGTTTTGTGCTCTTTATAGCAAATGCGCAGAATTCTTCTATAACATTTATGCTCGAAAGCCTGAATCCTTCGCTCCGTATCTGCAGTGAGTGTCCAGCCCTCACACCCATACAAGAGAATAGATAATACAAGTGATTTGTATAATTTGATCTTCACAGGAAAACTGATGTTACTTTTCCAGATCACATTCAACCTTGTCATGGCAGCTGAGGCCATCTCAAGTCTTGTCTTGATTTCTTTACTTGATCTTCCATCCCTACATATAGTGGACCCGAGATATTTAAAGGTGTTAACTTCTTCTAACGTTTGCCCATTTAACGTAATGTTGGTCGGAACATGTTTCTTATGGCTATTCACCAATATCTTGCTTTTTTCTATATTAATTTCCATCCCATATGTTCTTGTTACTTTCTCCAGTCTAGAGGTAAGGTCTTGAAGTTCTGATTCTGATCCAGCTATCAGATCAATATCATCAGCAAAACGTAGGTTGCACAGAGGTCAGCCTCCAATCGATATGGTTGATTTATAATCGTAGAGAGCCTCCTGCATAATATGTTCTAGATATATATTAAAGAGCACTGGTGACAGAAGACATCCTTGGCGAACTCCTACAGTTGTTTTGAAAAATTCTCCAATGTCGTTGCTTGCAAAAACAGCACTGCTTGCGTCCTTGTATAGTGCTTCAATGATATCTATGATGTTAGTATCAAAATAGAATTTTCTCATTACTTGCCATAAGCCTTCATGCCAGACTCGATCGAAGGCTTTTGTGAAATCGATGAAGTTATGGTATAAATCGTGTTGATGTTGGAGATGTTTTTCGATAAGTAATCTAATATTGAAGATATATTAAACAGCAAACTTTTATGACTGCATAATAACGTTTCATAACAAATTGCTGAACAACGAGTTCCATCCTCTGGGCGTATGAGAAATTGACTGTTTATCATTAGAAAAATCCATACTAGAAATTTGTAACTGTGCAAACAAAAAAATATTTTGAGTACATACTCTTTGCTGAAAAACACAAGAGGAAGAAGTAAATAACAATAACTAATTACATAGTTACAACGTACAAGCACATATACACACACACACACTCAATCTGTTCATTAAAAAAAAATTAATACAGTAAGTAGAATTACTTGAGATATACAAAGACAATTTAAAACAAAAACATACACAGAATTTTTAATGACCTGACCTACAATATGGAATAAATTATTAGAGATGATATTATCAGTAAGCAAGTCATAGTATTTGAATATATTATCTACAATTATAGACTCCATATATTCTAAGTATCTCAACAAGGGTCGAACATAATATTTATAACAATTATTTAGAACATAGAATAACAGGAAAAAAGGTTGAAAATAAGTGGGCGAAGATAACAATGCTATACATGGGAAAAAAAATGTCAACAAAAAGTGGAAAGAGTCCAAAAAAGTCCATCAGAGTGTACCAAAAAGAAAAGTGTACCAGAGAGAAAGAAAAATCACTGGAGATCCATTATAGCCAACTTTTTATGAAGATACAGCACCGACGACCACGTAGGTGGCTGGAATTATGCTTGTGAACAAATGGCATGAGACAACTGCATTTTTAATCAGCTAATGGTGATCCCATTGAAACCTGCTAGGTGAGCGACTAATACGTTGATTACTCTGCATAATAAACATTCTTCACAGGCAAATTTCTTTCTTTCTTGTTTTTTGTGTGTGTTTTAAAACCATTCTCTGATATCCTTCTTGTAAATATAGATCCTCAACCCCTTTATCCAAAACCCATGTGTTTCAGAATTTGAACTTTTTCTGATTTCAACACGGTATTAAGGTCCATGTACTCCATGTCATGCAACACACCAGTTGGGTCTGTGGCAGCATGTACTCTATATCATGCAACACACCATTTGGGTCTGTGGCAACATGTACTCTATATCATGCACCACACCAGTTGGGTCTGTGGCAGCACGAAGCATACAAGCACATTAATATTTCTAAAATTCCTGTTTATATTAAAAACAATCTTTATTATTTGTTATTTTCTAAATGTTGAAAACATAAAGTTTTATAATTAATAAAACTACATGCTATATCAAAATTTTTAAATTGCAAAAGAGACACACAGATACAATTCTCAAAAATTGGTACTTAATAAATATTTGAAAATTTCACATATTCCTCATTATCAAAAGGTGGTGAAATAGATAGAGACCCTGTAAAATGCAACTACATAATTTGTCTGTGCCACAGAACGGATTCATGTGGGTGAATGGTGGAGTAGTTGTAGTTGAGTGTCACTGAAGTTGTCTCACGTGGGAGTGTCATGAATTTAGGTTAGACTCATGAAAATATGTCATGTCTGATGGATAGTCAGTACTGCAGCCAGTTTGTAGTAACTGTCGCATGAGATTGTGGAAATTGTGTTTGAGTGCAGTCAAGTCTGTGCAATTTGAAGTACCTGATTTTAAGGAGTCGCTGGTGTGATATCCAATCCAAGCAATTGTGTGGTTCAGGAGAGCAAGGGATGTGATATTTTTGCCTGTCTAGTAACGATAGTGTGGAGACAATAGTCTCCTGTTTATGTTATATTTCATGAGCGGCCCATAAGTAGCTTGATATTCATGAGCAGCCCATAGTGGCTTGATATTTCAGGATCAGCTAACGTAAGTGGCTAGAGTAAGACAGTTGTATTCTGTCGTTACAGGACTTATGGAGCGGCTCCTGTGGGGCTAGGGTAAGGGCTGATGTATCATTTATTGCAAGGCCCAGATGCGCCTGTTGAGAGGCCGATGTACTATGTATTGTGAGGCTGATATGCAATGTGTCATGTACAGGATTTGATATGGCCAATATATATTATGGAACTGCAAGCCAGTGTTAATGTCAATTTATTCCCCTCATGTGCTGTCATTCATCACCCCAAATAGCACCATCCATCATCTCATACCCTTAGACACACACACCACAGATAATAACAACATCTGTTATTTGAAACCAACAAATGTTCCTCGACAGTCTGAGTTATGCATTACAGAGGCCAATATGTAACAGAATATAAGTATCTAGTCTATGCAAATGATGCCGCACAGCTGCTTGGGTCATGTCTTGCACACAAGTGCTGTACCCCAAAAAAAAACTTTGTTTTCAGAGCTTTTCAAATTTCAGATAAGGGGTTGAAGACCTGTATAGTAACTGGCAACCTATACCTCTCCTCCATCTTTGTTTCTTCCCTTCTTTCTTACAACTACCTACCATTTTCCTAGTTTTGTTAACAAATGATAATTGTACAGTTTGTAAATAAAACATTTCAAACTTTTAAATGCAGGCTTTGGAGCAATGTGTGAAGATTAGATACTCTTTGAATTTTTACACTCCATTCTCTATACCTCACCTAGTTCTCCTGCATCTATTGGCTCTAGACAAATCAAGTTGTCATCTAGATCAACCATCGAACTGCTGTCAAGGTGGTTCTGAAACTGAGGTGAAGCAGTTGTCCAAAATGAGATGTCCAGCTGTGGCACAACGTGGCTCTCATCTGACATGCTGGTGTCTTTCGTTGGAGCAGTTTGATCATAAAACCTGTTATTACAATTTGAAAGTATGATATGAGAAATAAATCTCACAGAGAGAATTGCACAATACAATAAAACAGTACAAGGGTATATTACATGAAATAAAACCAACATATAAGGATCAGTGAGGGTGTGATGGGAAAGTGAGACTCTGGAGGGGATCTCGTAATGCTTGTTGATGATGGCAGATGGCTGATGAATAGTATGTAATTCCAGACACCCATGGTTATCCCACCTTTTTTCCCCTTGTTAAAAACATGGCAGTTGTGAGAGTGTTTTTGGGGGCTTTTATTGTGTTTTGTTTCGTGTTTTTTTTTCTGAAGGGGGAGAGCACACACACATACTTACACAGTTTTACATTTTTGTTTACTCTATTTGAAGTGAGTGGAATGGGGAGATGATACCATATTTTGATATAGGAAATCAAAATTAGTATCCTGAAATAATTACTCTATATATCCTAATTATAACCCATCAAGGGTTGAACAGATTATTTGTTTGTAAAAAAAAAAGAAATTAATAAATAAATCAATACTTATTTTTCTGCTTCTCCCTAGCAGCTCACAGACTATATTAATATGGATGAATAAGGCTATTTTAATTGCATGATCTAATAAACAACATGTTAACATCTTAAAATAGCACACGTGGACATACTTCTCAAATTGTACATAAAAACAACCCTTTATGCATGCATTAATGAATGTTAACATTTACATCAACTTATTTTTTACTTTGTGGACAGCAGCAGTAAAAGTAAGATACTGCCTGTTTGGTGCAGTGGAGATGCTTGACCTCATACAAGATAGTGATAATGTAAATACATGGCTTTTGGCATTTGACTAATTCTAGATGCAAGTAAATGGCATTATATAGGATAGACACTGAGAAAACTAGTTTTACAAAGCAGTCTTTGTTCTAGAATCCTCAGGGTTAGAGAAATGGAGCGAGACTAAAATGTTAGGTGGACAAGGAATAGATATGACGGGGATAAAGAAGACATGGACAAATCTGAAATTGTTAGTAGAGGACTTTCAGATTTATATGGCTGCGTGGTAACTGTTCTTCCTTCAGTCTCCTAAACAGCTCCCACTCATGTCACATGTTTTACTTTCTTCTTTTACATGCTGTCAATTGGTTCTGCTTCTTCAATGTTTCTCTAACTTTCTACATTTTTGACACTTCAAAACTGAAATATCATCAAAGCATATTTTTAAAATGAGCACATAAAAATGTGGTTTTTGAGCATGTGTACCAAGAGTTAAGGTCAGATGTGTAAAAAAAAATTAATAGTATAATAACCAGAAAAAGTTAGAGGTCATGTTTACCAATATATATTTTTGAACAAATGATGAAGTCAGACCTCCATCAATTTATCAATGTGAAGAAAAGACAGTACACATTTATGGGTCAACATGAAGGAATTTTGAGGAAAAATGTCTACTAAGCATTACAGCACCATACCTTTCCAATCTTCTACGGCATTTAGGCTTTACTCTGCTGTCTGGTTCATTCAATAAGGGAGACCTGCAGAAAAACATAGCCTCCTCATTAATTCTTACTAGTTTAAACTTAACAAATATACACCACTGACACTGGGACCTTAACATACTGTAATACACCAGTCACTGGAACCCTATACTTCTACCAACGGCACACATTCCTTTCACATTAACCCCATATCCACCGGAATAATATCATATTTAACAATGGGCATTGAAACCATAGTGTATTTATACCACAGGCACTAAGATCTTAGCACAGTGTCACCACATACACTTGGACTCTTATCAAATTTAATCATGGGCACTGGAACCCTTTTATATTTATATCACATTCATTTAGATCCTATAACATTAATACCACATTCACTGGGACCCTGTCATATTTAGACACGGACAGTGAAACCATATTATTTATACCACATTCACAAAGACCCTATCACATTCACACACATACACTAGGACCCAATGACATTTATATCACAGACACCTGAAATCTATAATATTTATAAAATGGACACTGGGACCCTACCACATTTACACTATAGATATTGAGGTTTACAAAGCTTAAAAATGATAAGTTTTTTAAAGCTTAAGGTTGAAGAATATTCTGATCTTTAGCAGTGTACAAGTGAACAAGAAAACTTAGAATTACATTTAAATGTAAACTGCAGTTTCAGTGGACCATCATTATACTGCACTTCTGCTCAAATTTAGTACAAATAAAATCATGTATATTTGGTTCCTTGCAACATAAAAAAAAATATGAAGACTTGTGGAGATATATTAGTATCTTAAAGTATGTTATTAGGTTTTATCCCTATTCACTGCTGGAGGTCTGTGTTTCATCAAGTTTATAGCTTAGTATTATGGCAGTGTTTGCCATGCCTCACTGACAGTTGCTCACATAAAAGGTGAAAGATAAGAAAGGTAGAATATCTGATGAGCTTCCAAGTATAATTCTCAACCACTGGAATATAAAGTGTGTTTGTTCACTCATTAAGCATATTTTATTGTGACTGTAGTTCCACTCACTATTCCACCTTATTTTATGCTACTGCTAAACTGAACTATTGCTGTTCATTTCTGCTACTCATAAAGTACGAAATTAAGGCAACTTACACTTTTCCTTTCTGAAATTCCTCTGGTTGCTGTGTTTTTTCTGAATTCTGTGTCTGAACAGGGGTTCTGAGAACACAGGAAGTAATATCTTAACAATGGTCAAATAAAGAGAGTAGACAGCCTTTGATTTATTTACTATAAATACTAGCTTTGCTGGGTTACTCTGCAGTTTTCTTCCAGGAAAACATTTTGGATGTTAACACAAAAAATATTGTATCCAAACTTCAGATTTTACCAAGAAATGTGTCCATTACATACTTTGTATCAAATGACTAGAAGTTGTTAAAAGTTTAAAAAAACACAACAACACACAAAAAGACAGACCAATGTTGGAGAACCAGCGGCACTTAATCCAACTGGAAATTAAAGAAAGAGAAGCAGTGAATGATCATGAAACAAAATACCAGCAATAGTGAGCAACAGCTGCCACTCTCTGTTACATGGAAAATGAAACGAACAGATGATCACAAGTTTATACATTGGTTTTGTCTGCTATTTACTGCTAGAGTTCTTACACTTCAGTGCCCAGGCCATCAGCCAAATCCATTGTGTCAATACTTTCCAAGCAAAGCAAGCTTTCCTCTAAGTCAACCACCGAATTGCTGTCAAAGTAGCCCTGAAAGGGAGGGATACAGATATAAAGACATAATTTTATCACACAAAAATACCTGTCTAACAAATTTAACTTTTTGATGGAGTATCTGCACCTTTAAGCATAATACATACAATGTCAACAATGCTTTCATCAGGTCTGCTTTTCTTTGCTTCAGACAGTCCCTAGTAAAGGCAAAGAATAATATAGTCACAAATATTGTCTCAAATATACACTTATTAACACATTAACTAATAATAGCCCCTTCAGTCATAACTGACTATGGGAATGCACCCCTGAGGTGACAGCCCTCAGCTGCTTTTTTCCTTTCAACATTTTCTCCTCTACCGCTTGCCGTGAAAGCTTCTTTTCACCCAATCTGAGGTGGCGCCGTAGAGAGAATCATCACATGTTGCGATCGGCAGCTTCATCCTCCCAGGTTGCTGGATCTATGTCCAGTTCTCTCATGTCTCTCTTGCACACATCTCTGAACCTCAGCTGTGGTTGCCCAACTGTTCTTTTGCCATCTGCCAGTTGTCCGTAGAAGATATCTTTGGGGATGCGACCATCTTCCGTGCGTTGGACATGGCCAAGCCTGCATAGTCTGCACTGTCTAAGCTGTGTATGCATGCTTTGGAGGCCAGCATGTGTCAAAACCTCAACATTTGACACTTTGTCCTTCCATGAAATACCGAGGATGGGGCGTTGACCCTGTAGATGGAAGGTACTGAGCCTTCTTTCTTGCTTAACATAGGTTGTCCATGTCTCACTGCCATATAGAAGCGTGCTGATGATGCAGGCGTTATTGTGATTGAGTTACTGTGACTTTTATTTTCAACAGGTCCCAGCCTTATTTTCTCTGTAACTATATGAGTTTGATTCAGTCTTCTTCTCTCTGAAAACTATATGTGATTCCCTTGCGTTTCTCTTTGTAATATATCGAGTTTGGTCTTTTTCGGTAGGGTTAATAATTGCAGTTTTAATAGAGACTACAGGGGAGAATATGAGATTTTCACTAGTTCGTTTTTTTCACCAGTTCTTTTCGCTAGATAATCGCGATCAGGGAATCTCAGTTTCTTTGTTAAAAAGAATCGCGGTCGTCGCGTAACGTGACGCAATCTTTTTCAACACGCGGTCTGTATCTTATGACTCACGCGTTGCTTTCAAATCTATTGGCGGAGGCTCGGTTGTTTAATTTTGTAGGGATTTCATTGGTCGGAGAGGAATGCCAGCGATGACATATCTGGCCTCGTTGTCTGTAATAAATACTAGAGGAAATTAATTGCGGGTCCCTTTTGTCTGAAGAATATTCAGCCGTGAGAATCTACGTCATAGCACTTGCTCTTCAGTGAGAAATTTGATCTATTGGGTAAGCCATAACTATTTAGCGTGGTACTTGTAATTCGCTTCTAATGGAGACTAGCCGGTTAAAGTATAAGCTTTCCTCAGGAGGTTTTAATTTAGTTCTTAAACCGAAGGGCCATCAATTACGATCTCAGAGAAAGTATTTAATGTAAGAGGTGCAGAGAAGCCTTTATATGATATTAGCCGTAGCTAGGACACGGCTGTTTGTGCCTTATACCCGAGCGATCTTTTAGTTTTGGTGACCGGAATTCTGACACCGGGTATAAAATTTTCATATGCACCGTAAAAAACTACTGAGGGTTTTGGTGGGGAAAATCAGCTGATGTGTGTGTAAAATCAGTAAAATATAAATCATTACACACTCGTTCTGGATAAACACGATGCTAAAATTCTTTTGTGTACTATAACTTTGTTCTGTGTTCTATTTTTGATTGCATTTTTATTTGTTTGAAATTAGTTTTGATGGAGTTACAGACTTTTGAAAACAGCGTCATCATTTGAGGAAATTCATAAAATAAGTAATCTTTTTATTGATTTAATATCTAAAAATTGGCCCATTCGTTTGAGTTTATAATTATAAAGACTTCTCGAAGGGAAGCTAAAGATTATTTCCACATACTTTTTTTTTGGTTTCATACCTTGAGAATGTGTGGTAGTCAGTTTTGTGAGTTTGGCATTACAAGAACAAGCATATTGTCACCAGATTTTATAACATTTAAATCACTGTAAACGCATTCCTGATACTCGCAAATCTTAAATAAGGTTGTAAAAAAATAACTTTTTGTAAAGCACCATCTGTTTTTGCATTTTCATTCATTTATAATGATATTTAGCTGCGTATATAAGCGTCAGAAAACATGTAAAGCTATAGATAGATTACTTCCACAATACTTTGATCTATCTTTCAAGTCTTGTTAATCTTGTATATAATATGAATGTCTTTTTTTTATTGTGTGTGAGATAAGGACTGTTCCATTAGTGTTCTTTGGTAGACAATCCTGTGCACACGACGGCTGCCAAAGAATTCTAAGTAACTGTTTGTATATCTTCTTTCATTCAAAGTTACAATGCAGGTAGTAAATTTAGAGAAACCAAATTCTAAATCTAATACCATCCTTTTATCAATGGCTAGAGTCAGAGATACATATGATAATTTAGAAATATTTATGAATGGTATGAAAGCTCAGATAGAGTCACTAAAAGATTTAGAGTGGGATGGTAAAAAAGTTGTTGTTTTCTTATTCGGGGATTATGACTTTTTGATGAAAATGTTTGGTTTGTCTGGAGCTCAAGGAATATACCCATGTCTGTGGTGTCTCCAGCAAAACAAGGAAATAAAGACATCCAGAGAGCATACAACTTGCAAACCAAGAAGTTTGGCAATGTTGATAAGAGATTACAATAGATATATGAAATATGGGAAAGGGAATAAAAGGCAAGTGGCACGTTACCATAATTGTTTACACAAACCAATGTTAGAGATTGAAATTGAAAATGTAGCTCCTCCTTACCTTCATATTTTATTAGGCATTGTTTTGAAACACCAGAGACTTCTAGAACAGGTAGCCGATACAATAGACGCAAAGATATTTGAGAATCCGCAAGAGATACATGCAAACATTAGTATTATTAAGAACTTGAAGAGATTTGGTTGGAACTGGAAACAGGCAGAAGAATTAGAAGCTAAAATTGAATTTTTTCAGGCAGGTATTGAACTTTGTGAGGATAAGGAGGAGACAGATAGTTTTAAAGTTAAACTTGAAAATGCACAAGATGCGCTGGCCAAACTTCAGTTTCAAGATCTGTGTGCTAGGTCTGGTCCAGTTTGCTCATACTTGGACAAGGTACTAGCCAAACACAAAATCATACCACAGGCTTATCATAGCAGAGCATTCATAGGGAATCACTGCCACAGATATCTCACACAAAAAGTTTATAAAGATCTTACAAGAGCAATCATTACACAAACACTGAAAATTACAGACAAGATATAACTAACATAGCTTTTATTGCCCAAGAACAATTCAACTCACTGAAAGAAGCATTTGAGAAAGTACACAACAAAATATCACACAGTAAACCAATTAGTAAAGAATCAATAACAGCATTAATAGAGACTTATATGTCTTTGTTCAGAAAGCTATTCCCCAGTAAGACAATTCCTAAACAGCACATATTAGAAAAACATTGCGCAGACTGGATCAGAACTCATGGCTTTGGAATGGGCATGCATGGAGAGCAAGGAGGAGAATTTGTACATTCTACTATTTCCAAAATTGAAAGACGCGCCAGCGGTATTAAAAATATAACTTCACAATTAAAATTTATAATGGAAACTCATTTGTTACAAATTTCTCCATCTGTGAATGTACAGATTCATCCTATAAAAAAAAAGGAAGTGTGAATGATAATTGAGCGAAATTTTGGGGCTAGAGCAAATTATGGCAGTTGTTGTGTGAGAGTGACAGAATTAACAGAGTGTGGAAATCATTTAATAGATGTATTTATTAAATACACCTATTTATCTATTAAATTGAACATTTCGTTTTACTCATGACCATACTCATTTTTACATGACCATCGTGATGTATGATTGAGATAATTGTTAGCTCTCATGTTTTGGGTGTGTTATTTTAAGGTAATAAATGTGGACTTGCAATTTAATGTTTCAATAATTAATGTTTGACGCATGAAACCAAAACAAAACTTTGATATCCATTTTCTGCAGGTTTTCTACTTTTGATTTCTGTAATTTGTTATGCATGTTGATTGTGACCGTTTTAGTGTAAATTGCATTAGAAACAAACCATAACAAAATATTAAAAAAACGTAAATTTTACACTATTTCAAACTATTATATCTTCTGTTCTAATTGTGATAAAATGTTTGTTCTTGTTCTAAAATTTACTCTAACATTTCTAGTCTAGCTTTACGCAAAATTAAAGCCGGTATTTATAATAATAAAGTAGCCTAAAAGCATTAATTAAGCCTTATCAAAAGTAAACACCGCCACATTTTTTTCCCGTTAGGACATTGACCACGTGACCTCTGTCACGATAGCTATAAATAGCGCGGTCAGGGAAAACTAAAAGATCGCTGGCAAACAGCCGTGAGGAGTGTGTAAAGATTTTGTGACATTTAATGTGAGCTCCGTAATATTTAAAAGAAGGTCTAAATTTTTTAAAGAAGGTTGGTAGGAAAAACCCGCATCTTTGATTTATGATAAACTTCTGTATATAAACAGGAGCGGGATTTTGTAAATTTTAAGCACGTGGGCACAGTTATTGTATTGAGTTTTAATTCAGGAATGTTACCCAGAGAAGGGTGAAGTTAACATTATGTTGAACACAGGAACACGTGTATTTAACTACAGGGGGATACATTGATAACCTCGATTGTTTATAGTTTAATTGCAGTTTAAATACGGTAGCATAATTTTGGCGTATGTTAATTATTGTGCATTTTTATTGTTGTATAGTCAGAAGACACGAGATGTAATCTATATTTCTGTTATGGGATTTTCCTTTTATTTTCAAGAGATGTAGATTTTATTTTGATAAGGGAAGTGTTTTCTGAGACGGGTTTCAGCCTGCCTAGATTTAATTTTGTATTGATAAATGTACAACTAGGGTCAGGGAGAAAAGTAGCCCAAGTATTTTCGGACAGGTATGTCCTCAGTGAAAATATGTTGTGACACGTGGCTAGTCATGCAGAACAAAAAGATCTGGGTCAGCCGATGTTTACTTTGGAAACGGGAGAGAGAGGGGATTGCCTGGGAGGTTGACCTTTTGGGGCATAAATATTTTGTATCGTTGAGCATAGCGGGAATAGAGAAGGGGAGCTGAAATTGATTTAAAGGGAGTTTAGTGGTTGAGATGTGTAACTTTTGACATGTTATATAGCTGTTGTGTTGTTTGTTCCACAGCGAGTTTTCACGGTCTGTAGGAGGGGCAACCAGCCTCGGTCCTTTACAACAGCAAGCTGTCATCTCAGGAGCATATAGCTCGAGAGATCGGAAAAGGCGCAAGAAATACCATATGTTCCCAGGTAGCGAAGACAATCTTCAGCTGGGAACAGGATTTGTCTTTAATCCAGAGCTCTTAGCTCATTATACCACTCCGACAACAGCACGTGGCTGGGAGATTGGTCTAAAGTTATACAGCCATAATAAAGCTGTTTGTCCCTAAACCTTGAGCGGGTTAACGGGGCAAGTAAGAAGTCGGTCAGCAGCCGTGAAGCTTCAAGTGATTCAAGTACCTCAAGCTTGAAACCCAAGTCATCAGTGCAGAAATCAAAACCAGGAGACAGGGATATCATTCCTGGTTCTGAACGTTATCAAGAGAAGAGGCGTAACAAAGACGCCACATCAGCAGACATCGAGTGTTAGAGAGACACTGAGACCAGGCGGAGAGAGAGAGAGAAAAGGAGGGAGAAAATAGACAGGACCAGTAGGGTCTTTTATTATCCATTAGATGGATGGACTCTGTGCCATAGTTGTAATCTAAGTCTACTAGGGTAGCAGTCCAGTGGTGTTAAATTAGCGGCGTGTATATCGCCTAAAGAGCCTGGAAGCTGTGTGTGTGTAGACAATAGTTTAGGCAGTGTCAGCAGGACAGTGACAGTAGGAAACAGATTGTAGTAGGGAGTGGTGGCTAAAGTTGATGGCCCCACCCATTAATTGTGGTTAACTCAGTAATCATTCTATTTTTCCCCAGCAGGGTGAAAGAAGGAGTGAAAGTGGTTGTTTTCTAGTATCTGTCACAGACGAACTCAGCTGGCCCTGAATCATTGTATGTTATAGTACGACCCTTTGTAACGACCCCTTTGTATAGCACCAGAGCCCCCGAATATTTTGGTAACCCTTCATCAAACGGGAATTTATTTTCACTTGGACTCATTGCTATGAAACTGTTCCACGCAGATGGCCAACACGTTGGCTGATTAATATACTTACTTACTTAGTCGTTCCCCTTCTACCGTGAGGTGTAGAGGTTTGGAAGAGAGAGCGCCAGACTATCCTATCGGCTGTCTTCCTCCTGGCCTGGTTCCATTATAGTCCTCGATCCTTCAAAGATTGTCTAATGTTGTCCTCCCAGCGGACTCTGGGTCGTCCTCGGGGTCTGGATCCTTGGCTCTTTGTTTCCCATGCTTGTCGTGGTATCCAATCTTCTCCCATTCTGCAGACATGGCCAAACCATCTTAATTGGGACTGTTCTACTTGGGTCTGCAGGGGGTAGGATTTAAGGCCTTGACGTATCGTCTGGTTGCGTACCATGTCTCTTCTTGTTACTTCAACCACCTTCCTCAGATACCTCATTTCTGAGGTTTGGATCTGGCTTTTATGGGTTGTAGTCATTGCCCATGACTCGCATCCGTATGTCAAGACTGGGACATAGGTGGAGCGGTATACAGCCATCTTCGTTTTCTTACCAACCTCTCTCTTGCTGAGGAATCCTCGATTTATGGCCTGAAAAAGTCTCCCAGCTGCTGCTTTTCGAGTGGCCAACTCTTCTTTGATGCCTCCCTTTCGGTCTATAATAGCTCCGAGGTATTTAAAGTGGTCGACCTGCTCCAGGACCTGTTCTCCCAGCTTAATCTGATGTTTTCTTTCTTCTCGTGATATCACCATGGATTTTGTTTTAGAGCTGCTTATGACCATCCCTCTCTTCTCCAGCTCTTCCTTCCAGACTTGCAGGTTGGATTGGAGATGTGCCTCTGATTTAGCAATCAGGGCAACATCATCAGCAAATGCCAGCTCCGAAATATAGACCTGTCTCATCTTCCAGTACCCCACTGAATACTTTCTTGTTCTCTCCTTACATGCCTTGATGACATCGTCCATAAGGAGTATGAAGAGGTAAGGTGATAGGATATCACCTTGTCTTACACCAGTGGTGGTCCTGAACTCTTCTGACTTATGGTTTGCTGTCCTCACATAATTTCTGCAAGACTTGTAGAAGCTCTGTATAGCATGAATCAGAGGTGCTGGAATATTCTTCCTTGCCAAACAGTCCCAAAGTTTGCTCCAGGGGACCCTGTCAAACGCCTTTTCCAGATCTATGAAACAAAGATGGATCTCACTCTTATACTCAAGGGCCTTTTCACTCAGCTGTCTGAGTGTGAAGATTAGGTCTTGAGTACTTCGGTTTGCTCGGAATCCGCACTGGACCTCATCCAATTGTGGCTCAGCTAGGCGTCGGAGTCTCTGCTCTAGGATTCTAGAGTAGATTTTACCAGGGACACTGAGAAGGGATATGCCTCTATGGTTTCCACACTGTCGATTGTCACCCTTTTTGAAAATTGGTGTTATGATGGCAATCTCCCAATCCTTTGGTATGGTCTTGTTGTACCACGCTGCCTGTAAAACCCTTAAGAGTAATAGGTCGCCTGATGCTCCCATGAACTTAACCATTTCTGGTGTTATACCATCATGCCCTGCTGCTTTGCCCATCTTGATTTTCTCCAGTGCTGCCTTCAGTTCTTCCATCTTTATGTCATCTTCACCATCATTGGTTTTCTCTTCTGTGCTAGTGTTTATCATTTCTGATGCTTCTCCATGCTCACCATCCAGGAGTTCTGAGAAATATTCTTTCTATCTTCCAATTACTTCCTTCGGGGCAGTAAGCAATTTGCCTTGCTTGTCCTTTATAAATTTGAGAGGGCATTGTTTTTCCTTCCTCATGTTCTTTAGGGTTTTATAGAACAATTTCTGGTTTTCTTGTGCATCTTTTTCTAGCTTTTCTCCAAATTCTTCCCAGGACTTCTGTTTTGCTGCTAGCACTTTGTTCTTTGCTTCTGTTCTGAGTGTCCCATATTCTCTATATTTTTCCATTTGTCCTGTTGTGTTTTTAGCTCCTAAGTATTGTTTCCATGCCATTTTCTTCTCTCTTATTTTCTCTTTGACTTCCTCTGTCCACCAAGGTGTCCTCTTTCTCTTGTTCCCAAGTCGGACTTCACCGCATGCTTCTGCAGCAGCTGTCTTTATGATATCCTTGAATTTAATCCAGAGGGTTTCCAAGTCATCAGGTCGTTCTTCTAAGTTGCTCACCGCTGCAGCAATAAGCCCCTGATATCTGGTCTTAATTTCTGGCTCTCTCAGCTAGTAGGTCCTAATGCTCATTTCTCCTGCTCGTTTGGCTGATTAATATGTGGACAGTTTATCTACCGGTCATTCTGGTCATCGCATTGATTTAAGGAAAGATTAAATCACGCCCACGGACATCGCCTGAGCAATGATATGAAGTTATTTTCATTAACTTGGGTAGTGGGGGCGTTGCCTACTTCAAACAGACACGGAAGTGGTTTCAAGAACGTTGAGCAGGAGAGATCAAAGCAGTAGTGGTCCCGGAAACGAGACGCAAGCTTTCCTGGCGGAATTTTCGCACCTCTATGTTAAGCGCAAAACCGACCGCAGACGGAGCGAACGGGGGAAGATGTCGGATGCAACGAACGGATAAACGGGAAACCAGGGGACGGCATCTCTCTTTAGTCTGTCGGTCAGATCCCCGAAAGTCTCCTGAGATCAAAAAAAGTGTCAACTTTCTCATGCCCCCCTCATCTTTAATTCCATTTTAAATATATACAGACCACTAGAAAGCCAGGCTATCATTCAGTGCCAGAGATTTTAGATTCACTAGCTATCGCAGAAATTATGCTAGATTTCCATCTGAAATTGGTGGCTACCATTGGAGTGTTTCTTTTCTGTGCACGGTATAATATATTTGTTAAAGTGATCAGTGGTCTAGTGCTTTCATTTTATTTCACTGGATTTTGTGTTTATTTAATCTATTTAATTAAACTCATCCCAAAAGTTCCAGTGGTAAATTTAATGATATATCTATTATAACATTTCCAAAAATAATAGATGTTTAAATGTTAAAGTAACTTTTAAAGTCGCGAAGGAATTTATAATTAATAAATTTAGTTAAGTCCTATATATATAGATGTGTATCTTAACCATTAGACTCGTGACGTGTTTTCTTAAATACATAATTAAATACGCGAGTGTATATATAATATAGCCTTAATGGTAAATTTATCGCGCGTTAAGAATATTATTTGATTTTTGAAGTATGATTATGATTGTCATGGGTTTTCTATCTTTTTCTCCAGAATGATCACCTTTGCGATCCCAGTATTATTAATAAATCATACAGAGAGTTTCCATACTCGGTTCTTAAACTTCCAGACAGTTTGATGAGACATTTTTTTAAATTTAATCTTGTGGCGGTCCGGTGCGGCCTAGCTGTCATAATTACATGAAAGAAAGCCTACCCAAGAACATTTAAAATATTATCATCAAATTTAAATTTCAATCTGTGAGATAAACTGGAAGATGAACAGTGCCAGTAGCAATAATTTATGTACGGCTCTAAATGTGAGAGAATACCGATTTACCTGACTGTGACCGAGCCTAGTTTTTCCTCACTGGATTAAAAACTTTACCGGTCAGTGGCTATCATCACGCATTGAAGGATTATACCATCACCTCATTTTTAACCCCTATGTCGATCTGCGTCAGTGCCATCCCATAGACTCGTTTCTTTATAATAAAACACAAGAACTCTTAGAACTTCAAGTCCGGCGATAAGCGGGAATATTTGCTCTCAGTGAAACCTCGCATTATCTGGGGCGGGACATAGAAGGACTAGACAGTTTCACATGTAAAGAGTTTAATTACTGTGTATATCATGCTATGGATTGTCTGATGCTGAAATCGGTAAGTGTGTGGTGTATATGAGTGTGGATCCTCACAGAGTGTATGAATGACAGGAGATGTATTTTTGCAAAACCCTTTGTTAACTTGCCTACCGGGTAATACGTTTTTTTTGTATACCCTGCATTGTTCCTTTAAGTGGGATAATTTGTTAACTCTGTTTCATCCCCCCCCCCTTTTTTTTTCTTTGCTTAGTAAAGGGAAGACACAATTGGGATAACAGTATTTTAGTCTACCACCATACCTAATATTGTAACACCTCTTTCAGAGAAATTAACTTCATTGTTAGGTTTCATTACCTATGTTCCTGATAACTATCTATCTTGGGACTGGGTTTACCTTTGTCTAATAAGCGGGAAGGGCTTAGTCGATACCAATCTTCTTTACCCCCATCCTCACCCTGTTAATTGTATTTTCGGTACTTATGATAATTTTTATGTAACCTGTTGGATGTTGTGATTGAGTTTAATGCTAATAAATAGCATAAACATACATAGTACTGTGTTGGACTACCAAGGCCCAAAATCCCTCATATTTGTTTAAGATAGTTGTATCCACGTCGTCTGTGTGTCTGAAGCACCAAATCGGTGTGAGCGCAGATGTGTGTCTGGAAAACTGGCAAATAATTGTTTGACCAGGAGAGTGGAAGAGAAGATTGAGAGAAACGATTTGTCGTAAATAAGTCTGTCTTTACTCTCCTCCAGCACTCTGTGGAGCATCATTTTTACTCGCTAACCTTTTCCTATCACTGAGCTTTTCACCATCATTCTACACTCTAAACCGGACTACTCTTTCTAAGACTCATTCTCTCAAAATAAATTTACGACAATATTTGGCTGGCTCGCCGGGATAAAGATATTTTGAGTCTGATCTAAGTCTGGGTCTAACTAGATAGAGTGTGAGTGATCTGTCTTTGTGATTTAGGGAAATAAATAAATAATTAATTACACCCCTAGACAACGCCTTTTAGTATTTGGGTCGTCCACACAGCATACTTACAGGTTGTTTTCTTTCCACAGCAGTAGAAAGTACGGATAATCATAAATTCGGGTAGCTAAATTATCCTCTGGCGGAGTAAATTAAATTTTTTTTTCTTTATAAGATTTGCTGGGATCGCGTGACTGGTTTTACAGTCACTAAAGGTTTTTGAAGCGTTTGAGTTGAGCTAAGCTAATGACGGATTGTTCTGATTTTTTAAAATTAAGTTAACTAAGTCTCATCTCATAACTGACTTCAGGGACGGAGTTTGTTGTTAGAGAATTAAAATTTTCGGGGAAAATTTTTTAAAATTTTTTTCCCTTTTAAATTGTTTTAATATAAATCTTTCTCTACTGTTAGTAATAGTAGATTTTTTTCTAGTGTAACTTACCAATTAATTGGCATAGTTGCTTGCGTTAAAAGTCTTAAGTGACAATAATAGCGGCGATAAGTTAACACACGAGGTCATTAAGTAAATTGTTTTTACTTTCGGTTTTTCTCGTAGCGGCTTTGATTTTTTTTTTTCTTTCTTGTTCTTTCGTACTATTCTCTAGTCATACTACATCTTATTCTTTAACAATGGCAGAAAGGATAAAGATGAGATCCATCCTGAGGCTGGAAGCGAAAGAGGCAGGACTAGACACAGAAGCTGCGAACCTGTTTATCAACCAGGAACTGGAAATATATGGTGCGGAGCAACAAAGAGCAGAAGCAGAGAGGAAGGAAGAGCAACAAAGAGCAGAAGCAGAGAGGAAGGAAGAGAAACAAAGAGCAGAAGCTGAGAGGAAGGAAGAAAAAGAGAGAGAAGAGAGGGCAGAAGCTAGGAAGAAAGAAGCGGACAATCGTCAATTGGAGCAGAAGAAAATTGAGGCAGAGATGGAAGCTCGCAGGGAAAGAGAGAGAGAGCGAGAAAGACAACATGAACTGGCGCTTAAGGCTTTAGAGAGTCGGGGCGCCTCTACTCCGAATAACGGAGAGCCGTCTTCGCCCCAGTCAATGGATCTCTCCAGCACTCAGTCTGCCCAATTAACGGCGATGTCTTTTGCTTTAGAATCTTTTCCTAGCCCTAATGAAAAAATTGACAGCTACCTAGAAAAATTCGAAAGGCTCGCGAATCTGTATGGGTTAGAGAGTACCCGCTGGGCACTTAAACTCTCAACGTCACTAAAAGCTAATGCTTATGACGTATACACAAAGCTGGGATCGAACCAACATGATTACGACATGCTGAAAAAGGCCTTGCTAGAAAGGTTTGAGATGACCGCCCGAAAATTCCTGCAAATGTTCAGGAACAGCCGAAAAGAGAGCACGGAAACATTTTCACAGTTCTCTTCACGTCTCCCGGGCTATTTGATAAAGTGCATCGAATTATCGGACCTACCTCTTACATATGAGGGACTCCTTGAACTTGTTCTTGTGGAGCAGATAAAGTCAACTTTGTCAAAACGAAACCCGTAGATTTTTGGCGGAACAGGGCGCAGTCAGACTTGAGGACATCCTCAATAAGGCCGAACGCTATACCAATGCAATGGCCGAACTTCCCAGCACTAAACGTAAACCCACAGATGAGCAGTCTCGAAAACAAAATCTAGAGCAGTCATCCTATTCCTCTAATTCCTCTCAGAATTATAACCAACGAGAAAATAATACCCAGAGACCTCCCCAGGAAAAATCGAAATTCTACAAAACCCGATACCCCCCCAACAACAATTCTGATCAACCCACCAAGCCTACGTGGCAGCGCGGCCACCAAGGTCAAGGAAAAGGAAAGACCCCTTGATGCGTGATGCCATATGATGATGGATGGTATCCGCATGTCTGGTTTTGTGTGGTGTGCAGATGTGTTCAGTCAAAACAATGTTCATACAAAAATAACAGGGCAATCCACATAGGACGTCAGTAAACTCACGACGTATAAAGTCAATGATTCTTGTAACAGCCGTTGACGTTTTTCTTCATTATTTATTGTGGACGCCACAGTGACAAAATGGTTACGCGAATATGTAGGCACATCAAACAGTCATTTTCACAGCAACATTCAATACAGCAATAGACGGTAGACAGCATTACAATGATGAGTCAGATGCATGTTATATTTCAAAGTGCTGTAAATGTAGTCAGGTGAAAAACTCCATCCCTTTCTATAACAGCCAGGAGATAACCAGATGTATGAGATCAGTTCACTCTCCTTAGTTTGACTTCAGCAAGACAGACACGTCTGCCGAAGTATAAATAATGTCCTCAAAAATATCCTCTAGATAATAAAGGTTTTCCAAACCTAGTTCATTTAACAAAGTAGCAAGTAATGGTCCTTGGAACCTGCATCAACCGATGCAGCACAATACAGCGACATGTGAGCTAGGAAAACATCTCGTGACGACGACTTTCGAAGACAGGCTATGAACCAGAAATCGTTCATGACCAAAAATCGATAGAGTTAATGAAAATGTTAATTTACCTTGCCTTCCGGAAATACACAGAAATATTATGCCTCCCGGCATGTGCAAATACACTAGAGGTATTATCTCGAATAAACGAAATATCCATAAGAGGACTCTCACATTCCTGACAGAACAAAAAAATAGCGGAGATCCCCTCTTCAACGAGGCATCTCTTTCGCCATTCCAAATCGCTCACTCCACTAGTGGTGGGCGGAAACCGATCGACCAACAAGCAAGACAAGTCATGCGCAGTCCAGCGCAAAATGACCACAGCTCAAACTTAACTGCATTCGATACCAACGCGAGAAGACAAATGCTTACCGAGAAAAGTGACTATAAATTTCAAGCAGTTGTTGCCCTTGCGTTATAAAATAGATATTGAAATAAAACGATGTTGCGAGAATTTATCACGCAACACCCCTACACTAGGAACGTCTGATCAGGGCAAACAAACCGGGCCTAACCGCGTTGGATGTTTGCATACAGCCTCGAAAGGTAGAGTCAATGTCAGTGATTCTCAACCTGAGGGGGACCGACCCTCAACTCGAGGAACTGTAATTTTGAATGTTACCTCAACTACTTGTCTCTTTGACACTGGACTAAGCTTCAGTTGTATCGTTGCTAGACACCTAGTCAAACCAGGTCAGGAGACAGAGGAAACCGTCAAACTTAGTGGAGTTTTCGGGAGTGATGCACCCAGGACGCTTCCTATCGCACTGGTAGAAATACACTCTGACTTTGTCAGAGGAGTTATTAAAGCGGCCATTATGGATGATCCTATCTACCCAGTTATCCTGGGATGTAGATATGTGTTTATTGGGAGACCAAAGGAGCCGATTGTGGCAGCGGTAACCACAAGAGGGCAAGCCAAGAAGGAGAGGGAGCCTGCGCCAAATTTGTTGCCGAATGAACTGAAGGAGGCGCAACAAAAGGACCCTACTCTGGAGCTCTGCTTTAAAAGACTGCCCATGGCTAAGGACCCCAGACACAACGGAGACATCTTTTCTAAGGACGGCGTATTGTATCGTAGAACGGGCAACCCGGACACGGGGAATAACCAGCTCCTAGTACCGACGCAGTACCGAAGCCAGATCTTAGAAATGGGGCATTGTCTTCCCTTTAGCGGACATATGGGACAAAACGCCACTATTCAGCGAATAAAAAACCACTATTGGTGCCAGGAATGAACTCTGACATTACCAGGTATGTGAAATCCTGCGCCCAGTGCCAACGGGTAGCACCAAAGCACTTGACACCCCAAGTACCTATGGGGCAAATGCCAATAGTGGGTACTCCATTTGAACGGGTTGCTGTCGACATCATTGGACCCCTGGAAAGGACCAAAAGAAGGAACAGGTTCATCCTGACCTTAGTCGACACTTGCACAATGTGGGCCGAAGCTGTACCGCTACCATGCATACATTCCAAGCATGTCGCAGAAGCCCTCGTGCAAATCTTTACACGGTTGGGATTCCCTCAACAAGTTTTGACGGACAATGGATCCCAATTCCGTAGCCTGTTAATGGAGGAGATCTTTAAGATCTTGAGGGCCAAACATATTCACACAAGTCCCTACCATCCGGCCGGAAATTGGCTCGTGGAACGTTTTAATGGCACCCTCACCACCATGTTACGTAAGCTGGGTCAGGAGAAACCGGAAGACTGGGACCTATATATATCGGCTGCCTTATTCGCCTACCGAGAGGTTCCTCAAGCGTCTACGGGATTCGCGCCAGCTACACTTTTATTTGGCAGACCTATTAAGGAGCCACTAGAAGCCTTACTTCGGTCCCTGACAGACCAAAAGGCCGATGAGACAGTCGTCTCTGCAAGCAAGTATGTATCTGAGCTCAAGGAAAGGCTAAAGCTAGGTTGGGATCTAGCTACAACCAACCTTAAGAAAGCCCGCGCTAAACATGCTAAAAGATACAACAAAGCTGCAAAAGAGAGAGAACTACAACCAGGGGAGAAAGTTTTGTTGCTACTTCCAACCGGAAGCAATAAACTTCGCATCGGATGGCAAGGGCCGTTTACCGTCCTTAAAAAGATCTCACGTACCAATTACAAGATCTCCATCAAAGGAAAGGAGAAGGTCTTCCACGTAAATCTACTTAAGAAATATCTGGAGAGACCGGTACCATCCTCCGAGCATCTCCTGGCTGTCGCCATAGCAACGGAAGATGAGGAAGATGATGATGGTTGCATGGAGTATCCATTGCAACCCACAGAATCCTTTAAAGATGTCAAGTTCGGTGACAATCTCTCACTAGAACAACAAACAGAAACCAGGGCGCTACTAAAACAGTACAGTGCAGTCTTAACGGATATACCTGGTCGAACAAATCTCATCGAATTTGATATGAAATTAACAAACGAAACCCCTGTTTGAACCAGAGTTTACCCCATACCGTACGCTAAAGCTGATGCACTTCGCATCAGCACTTCGCGGAGAAATAGACAAGCTGCGCCAGGCAGGAATTATCAGTGAGTCTACATCTCCTTACAGTTCCAGTGTAGTGCTGTTGCAGAAGCCCAATAAGGAAGTTCGGCTGTGTATAGAATACCGGCTGCTAAACGCTGCTACGGAATTCCAGCCCGAACCTCTCCAAACTGTTTCTGAGTTGTTCACCAAGCTTAGCAAGGCAAAGATTTTCTCCAAGATTGACCTCAGTAAAGGTTACTATCAAATACCAGTCAAGGAGGAAATTAAACCCTTGTTAGCTTTCAGCACTAGTGAAGGACATTACACATTTAATGTGATGCCATTCGGTTTGCATAACGCACCAGAAGTGTTCACCAGGATGATGAGGAAGCTTCTAGAACCTTTGCAAAGTCCCCATATCCATAATTTTATGGATGACATATTAATTGCATCGGAAACCTACGAAGAACATATTGCTACGGTTGCTATGCTCCTCAGGAGACTACAGGAAACTGGTCTCACAGCCAGACCTAGCAAATGTCTCATCGGGTTTGAACAGTTTGACTTCCTGGGTGTTACGTACATTTATTACCTAAGGGGGTAGTCGTCGGTCCTACCAAATGTACGCACCAGTCTTGAGATAGTTATATTATTTGTGCGTTCGATTGATTCACGCACTGACGTGCACAATGCTGTGTGAGTTGCTTTGGACGCACGTGTAACCTAGTTGAGTAGTTTGTGACGTCAGGTTTTGAAGTGGAAACATGGAACTGGCTTGTGTCCATGATTGTAATTTTATATTGTGTATCCAATGGCATGTTGAAGGAAGCCATTTATTATTGTGATTTGTATTGGTCTTCAGGTCGAAGCCAATCGCAGTTATGTCACGTAAGTTATCGCCCACTTCTTATTTTAATGCTGCATAAAAAGGCCGCTCTACTACTAATCTAGCGGGAATCTTATCATTCCTAGAATGGATCTACAGAGTCGCTTGCCTTTAAGATTTGGATCGTAGACGGAGAATTCCTACGAGTAGAAGAAGTTATATTGTTTACCTTATGCACATGTTTTAAATGCCGTACATGCTTCAATGCCAAAGTCGTGGCATGGATGTAAAGAGAGGGTAGCCAACTGAAAGCCTTTAACTGATAGGATTATCGTATATGACTTTGTGTGAAATTATATGATGTACAACGCTATGTAGGATGAACGTCTGGGAATTTTAACAAATGTAATATGGAAGATTTCATCCCAGAGTATGTATACGTTACCATGATAGACGTCCTTGAAAGAAGGTCAACGGTCGTGACTGAGAAGGATATTATACGGTAACAGTTTTGTAATCCTTAGTCTATGGACAGAGGTCTTTACTAGAAGAGAATCTTCAGGAACTTTAGCAGCAATAATTAATATGTTGTCGTGTGATCTTTGCGCCTGTGACGATGTCCGTCTTGTCCACTTCGTGTCCTGGTGAATAAAGTCTATGTAAAGTTACCAACGACTTGTGTGCTGCCAATACTTGACCAGTTCACCCAATTCAAGATACTTGTTGGTTTTCGTTTGAAAAAAACATTGTTGACATTTATTCCGTTGTAACCATTCGCGTTTCAATTCATCACTATGAAAACGACACCAACAATAACTGGTAGGCCAGTGCGGTCTGGAAGTAATTTCAGGAACGTACCCATCCAATTGATCGTTTGAAAAGAAGAATTTTTACTTTCAAGGCGACATCATCTCAATTTGGATCCTAGCGGAATATGAATCAAAATCAACTCAAATGCTCAAAGTCTTCAATCAACCTCCACGTCAAGTTTCACAGTGACTGATTACTTGGAGATCATCTCTTCATCATTATTGCGTGCGAGCTGTAATCTAGATAAGCAGAACGAAGTATTTTATCTGTAGACGTACATCCACGGAGACGAGGCACATTGATTTTTACCTGCACGCGAGATGAGTATAGCGTGTTGTCGTTGTACGCTTTATTACAATTAGCTGTGCCTTAAATGTCCATATATATATATTTTCTATGTTATGTGTTATGTTTTGTGTATTCTTCGCGGGAGGTTGGGAGGTAGATCTGACGAACGAGATCCATCTCGAAGCCAATTCGGGCTCTTCTTCAGACGTTCTGTAGGATCATTTTGTAAGTTTCAATTGAGCGATAGTTCCGGTACAAGGCTAGAAACCTTGCCGAAGTTCCGATCGCTAGTTGCTTCTTATAATACTATCTATTTAGCTGTTTCGTCACGTTTAATTGTTGTTTTTGGTAGCTATTTTTACTTGTACCTTGGTTTTATGATGAATTTTGTTTGTATTTCGCGTCCATCTCACCTTTCCTGTCGTTTAGTTTTTTACAAAACCTATGTTTTTTACACTGTGTTGTCAATTGTCTTGTGCATTATTTAATCGCAGTTATCATCGTAATTCTTTACGACATTCCATTTTAGTTTCTCATTTTATTTTAATTGGATTTCTGCGAACGTCTTCGTTTGTTTTGAATATCTTGTCGTGTCATTATTGTGCTATTGTCTGTCACATTACTGCTTTCACACCATTACATGTTATAAATTACATTATTAATTATTAATATTATTGCCTATTATATAAATTGATTTTACCGTTCTAGAACAGGAACGAAGAACACTAGTTGTAGTAACACTTTTAAGTAGTATTATTACATAATAATATTGAAATGGCTACCTTAGACTATTTCATTAAGCAAGCAAAAGCTCTTCAGATGGCTCCTGATGAAGCTAAAGCATTTGCACTGTCAGAATATAAGAAAGCTCAAGAAATAGAAGCTGATCAGAGAAGATTGGAAACTTTACGTTTGGAAAATTTGAAATTTGAGGCAGATCAAAAACGGATTGAGGCTGAGGAACAAGAGAAGAAGATGAAATTTGAGGCAGATCAAAAACGGATTGAAGCTGAGGAAGATGAGAAAAAAATGAGATTAGCCGCTGAATTGGAAGAGAAACGATTTCAGCGAGAGGCAGAACATAAGCAAAAGGAGGCTGAAGAAAGACTTAGAAAAGAAATGGAAGTTAAACACAAGGAAATGGAACAGAAACAAAAAGAAATGGAAGAAAGAAGATTGATAGCTGAACAAAACACAAAACGACTTCAGCTTGAGATGGAAGAGAATGAGAAAAAACGACAGCATGAACTGAAATTAGCAGAGTCAGAATATGAGAGACTTAGGTTAACTCAGGAATCTAATTCTCAGAGAACTTTTGAAAGCCACACTTCATCCAGACAGGATCATTTTAAGGAGATTAACCTTAAATTACCAAAATTTAATCCCCCGTCTGATGACGTAATATTCTTCCTGGATAGGTTTGAGGCCACTTGTGGGTCTTATAACGTGGATAAAGCTCTATACTGTACATATTTATCCAGATTACTTACAGGAGATGCATTAGCAGTTTATCATACCACCAGCATTGGTGAGAAAAATGACTACAATGCTCTTAGAGCAGCACTTCTGCAAAAATTCCAAATGACAGAAAACGAATATCGTTTGAGATTTCACACATTACTACCTCAATCTGCCAGAAATTTTAGTGATTTTCTGTCACAGATACGACTAACATTAGAAAGATGGATCGAATTATCCAAAATTGAAAAGTCGTATGAAGGTCTCTTTGATTTACTGATGCGCGATAAGGTACTTTCGTCGGTAAACCCTACATTTCTCGCATTTTTACACGAACGGAAACCTTTATCTATGAAAAATTTAGAAGAACATGCAAAAAATTTTTGCACTGCTCACCCAAACATGGATCTAAGTAACGCGCAGATTAAGAGTGAATTGCCTGTTGCTTTTGCAGCACAACAAAACAATTTTTCACGCAATCGTTCTTTTAGTGCTGATAGGTATGTCAATAAGGGAAATAATCATAATTTCAACAATGATAACTTTTACAAAGGGAAGCAATTTCAACAATCTGCTCCATTTAATGTTTCTTGGAACCAAACTCACAGATCGCGAGATTTTGGTAACAATTATTTTAAAAATAATCAAGGACATTATAATAAACAAAACTGGAGATCAAGGTCTCAGGGTCCGCAAAACAGACAATTTTTTGGAAATAAACCATTTAACCAACATCATAACGATCATTCTACAAATTATCGGACTAATCCAAATTTTAACTCTAGCAGAAACGACAATTATGGCAATTTTAATGACAAAAATCACAATCGATCGCGCCGACGAGATAGATCGTCGAATAATACAGGTAGACATTCTAATGTTGCTTTTAATGATACACAGGCTAACATTGAACAGGGTAAAGTAGCTGAAACTCACAATGCTATGTCTTGTTCTCTAGATTGTTCCCAGGTGAAAGACTGTCCAGAATGCTCGACTCTTTTCCAGCCTAAGGCGATCACGACGCTGCGTTGCGGACATACCTTGCCTAGCCTGCCTGCAGTCTGTACAGCCACTGCTGCGTCAGTACACCAGGGACAGGGCTCTCTTAAGTTTCACAAGGGATTTGTCAATAATATTTCATGCTCTCTCCTATTTGACTCAGGTTGTACAACAATCGGTGTCCGGACTTCGCTGATCAACCCAAGTTGTGCCACGGGCCGGGTTGTCAAATGTGTAACATTTGGTGGCACTATTGAAACATTTCCCACTGCTATTATTGATCTTAACACACCTTTCTTTTCAGGAAAGATCCAAGCATGTCTCCTTCCGAATCCAATTTGTGATGTTATACTTGGTCGCATACATGGTATTAAAGAGTGTACACCACAGCAAATAGCTGAATGGGAAGAGCGACATATTCAAACTGCAAATGCAGTAGTGACTAGAGCGCAAGCTACTAATATGTCGCATGATACACCTATTGAACCTACAGTTCATACCACTTGTGATGATGATGCTCCTATTTCACGGGAGTTGTTTGCAACATTGCAAAAGAATGATAATTCATTAAAAAAATTCTTTCAGTATGTTAACAAAAAGAATACAAGCAACAAACTTGCAAAATCTAGACATGACTTTATACTTAAAAATGGGATTTTGGTTAGAGTAATACGGGAAAAGGATTTATCCTTATGTTCTCAGATTCTTGTCCCATCCTGTATGAGATCTCGTATATTACGACATGCTCATGACTCGCAATGTGCGGGCCATATGGGTTTTTCGCGTACCAAATCCAGAGTGCTTTCGGCATTCTACTGGCCAGGCGTCCATAGAGATGTTACTCTCTATTGTCGGTCCTGTTTGATATGTCAAGAAGTTAAGGTACGGGGTCCATTTCATGCGGCTCCTATTCAAGCTGCGGACATCCCGATTAGACCATTTGATAAAATGGCCATTGACATTATTGGTCCAATGCTTCCATCTGCTAGAGGGCATACGCATATTCTTACGTGCATTGATATGTGCACTCGTTGGCCTGAGGCCATCCCTCTCAAGAACACTTCATCTGCCAGTGTAGCAGAGGCATTGATGTTAATCTTCTCACGCATTGGTTTTCCACGGAAAATCTTGTCGGATCATGGGGTTCAGTTCATTTCTGAATCCATGTCTCAAGTTATGAAGACATTAGGTATAGACAGATCTCTTAGTTCTATTTATCATCCGATGTCAAATGGGTTAATTGAGCGTCTCAATAGGACACTCAAGCAGTTGTTGGGTAAGATGACTCAAGACCATCCCCAAGACTGGGATCGGGTCCTACCCGCTTGTCTCTTTGCGTATCGCGAGGTACAAAATCAAGCAACGGGGTTTTCTCCGTTCCAGCTTGTTTTTGGCATGCAACCACGCGGTCCGATGTCGTTAATCCACGACTTATTGGTGGATGAGAATATTGAAGAGGAAACTCAATCCTCTTATGAGTATGTGATCTCTCTTAGAAAGAAAATCATAGATGCTTGTAGACTAGCTACTGCATCATCCGAACATGCCAAAGAAAAAGCTCGTCTATCTGCAAACAAATATAGACGTCTTCGCCAGCTCATACCTGGTGATGAAGCTTTTGTATTACTCCCTGCGCATAACAATCGTCTTTTAATTACCTGGAGAGGTCCTTTCAGGATCATCTCAAGAATATCCGATGTCGACTACATCGTTGATGTTAATGGCAAACATAAAACCTTCCACATTAACATGTTGAAGGAGTATTACTCACGTCCTGATTATCTACAATCGGTGTTCCAAGCAACTGACGCTCCTACACCACCTATTCAACACTATTCTAGTTTGTCAGTCATCCAAGAAGAGGAATCTTCTTTCGATGATGTACAACTACCAATACCAGTTGTACCACTCCATTCCACTGAGAAATGGAATGATGTTACTATCTCATCTACTCTTACTGATGATCAACGTCAGCAAGTCTCTAAAATTCTACACACGTATGAGGATGTCCTCACTGACATCCCAGGTCATACGTCAGTCATCCAACATGACATTATTCTGACTGACGATACACCGATTCGAGTTCGCCCATATCCTATTCCTTTACACTTTCGTGATAAGGTTGATAAGGAATTGGATGATATGCTCCAATTAAATATAATTGAACCATCTTCATCACCATATTCTTCTTCTATGGTAATCATTAGGAAGAAAGACAACAATATACGTCTTTGCGTAGATTACAGGAAGTTAAACAAAGTTACAAAATTCGATGCGGAACCATTACCTCTTTTAGACGACTTATTGGAGAGATTATCTCATGCCACATTCTTTTCGAAATTTGACCTTTCAAAGGGTTATTGGCAAGTGCCACTCACTACGAAAGCAAAGCCATTCACCGCTTTCTCGACACCACGGGGTCTTTTTCAATGGAATTTTATGCCTTTCGGGTTAATGAATGCGCCAGCTACCTTTGTACGCATGATGCGCCGCATATTGTCTCATCGTCCCGATGTCATTACTTATATAGATGACATCTGTCTTTTTAGTGACTCTTGGGATGAACATATTCAGGGTTTAAAATCTTTACTTTCTACCTTACAGGATTATAACTTAACAGCGAAACCTTCAAAGGCTTTTGTCGGTTTTCATGACATCTCATTTCTTGGTCACCGTATAGGTCGCGGTTTAATGTATACAGAAGACAGTAACGTCTCTAAAATTTTAAACATCTCAGCACCTAAGACAAAAAAACAAGTGAGGTCACTCTTAGGACTAATACAGTTCTATTCTAAATTCATCCCTCATTTGTCTACTATAACTGCACCTCTTTCGTCTTTACTGAAGAAGGGCACACCTAATGTAATAAAGTGGTCGCAGGATCACCAAACGGCGTTAGACTATATAAAACAAATTTTTTCAAATAAGCCTTTTTTAAAGTTGCCTAACAAAGATCTCACCTTTGTTCTTCGCAGTGATGCTTCTTCCTACGCTATTGCGGCAGTTTTGATGCAGGAATACGGAGGCACCTTATTTCCTGTTATGTACGTATCCAGAAAGCTTACAACGAGCGAGATAAATTACTCCGTTCTAGACAAAGAGCTCCTTGCTCTTGTCTGGGCAATCACAAAACTGGATCGTTATCTCCTCGGATCACACTTTGTGGTGGAGTCTGACCAGAAAGCTCTTACCGCATTGAATACAGGGAACGTTAAGTCATCAAAGTCAGCGCGTTACGCTATAGCTCTTCAACCGTTCCATTTTGAGATACGAGCTATTCCTGGAGTGCAGAATGTATTTGCAGACTGTCTTTCAAGATGCCCTAGTGAACTTGGTGAAACTAAACTACTTTTAGATGGAGAAACGTCCTCACCGAAACATGAATAACTTTGTACAGTGTCATTAATTGTACATCTGTGAAGACTATGTATAGTTTTGCAGTATTCGTATAAATATAACTTTCAGAACATACTTACATATGGATTATAACATTATTTCTTGTGAAGTAACGTTTTATTAGAACGGGAACAGTGATATTAAAGTAACATTTTTTTTTAGTATGGAAACATTGGAAAAAAGCAACAAATAGACATTCGTTAGTGTTATGGAACATATTACACTACATATCGTGTTCGTAAACTTATTTCGTGCATGGAACATTAGGAACATATTCTTGTTGACTCTAAATAGTTCTGAACGAATATTCACAATGACTGAAATTAGAATTACTTAGAATAAATTACTAGTTATTTATTTATGTGTAATTAAGTACTAGAATTAGATTAATTCAATTTAATCAATTTGATTGTTTATAAATCACACATCTACTAACGTTATTAGTGTCTCGCAATACGTGTAGTCACGTATCCCACTACATGATATTTCACTTTTAGATAACTAGTCAAACTTACTAGTGCTAGATAACAGTAGGTGCGTTGCTTCTTAAAGTGTTTAATTTTGCATTGCTTCATTTTTGCACATTGTATTTCAAAATTTTCTGTTTCACTGATTCTTTTATCATTGATTATCATCAGTGTTGCTGTTCATTTTCATTTTTGAAATCATATGTTTCAAATTTTGTTGAAAACTTAGTTGAATTTTATTATCATCTTTTTTGTTGATTTTTCATTTTCATTTTCATTTTCAACTTCTTTTTACTTCGAATATTACCACATCGTTCCAAAGTAGGTCGATGGTGGATGTGTGCTTTAATGCATACTGTCATTTAGTTATATTAATTTATTTTAAATATTCTTTTCTTAATATGATAATTTTATGCATGTCATAAATCTTGTTGTAGTTTTGACTCACCTCTCTCGAGTAATTAGTTCGAAAAAAATTAATGGGATTAATTTTTTTAAGGGGAGGTAATAAGGGAGCTGTTACGTACATTTATTACCTAAGGGGGTAGTCGTCGGTCCTACCAAATGTACGCACCAGTCTTGAGATAGTTATATTATTTGTGCGTTCGATTGATTCACGCACTGACGTGCACAATGCTGTGTGAGTTGCTTTGGACGCACGTGTAACCTAGTTGAGTAGTTTGTGACGTCAGGTTTTGAAGTGGAAACATGGAACTGGCTTGTGTCCATGATTGTAATTTTATATTGTGTATCCAATGGCATGTTGAAGGAAGCCATTTATTATTGTGATTTGTATTGGTCTTCAGGTCGAAGCCAATCGCAGTTATGTCACGTAAGTTATCGCCCACTTCTTATTTTAATGCTGCATAAAAAGGCCGCTCTACTACTAATCTAGCGGGAATCTTATCATTCCTAGAATGGATCTACAGAGTCGCTTGCCTTTAAGATTTGGATCGTAGACGGAGAATTCCTACGAGTAGAAGAAGTTATATTGTTTACCTTATGCACATGTTTTAAATGCCGTACATGCTTCAATGCCAAAGTCGTGGCATGGATGTAAAGAGAGGGTAGCCAACTGAAAGCCTTTAACTGATAGGATTATCGTATATGACTTTGTGTGAAATTATATGATGTACAACGCTATGTAGGATGAACGTCTGGGAATTTTAACAAATGTAATATGGAAGATTTCATCCCAGAGTATGTATACGTTACCATGATAGACGTCCTTGAAAGAAGAACAACGGTCGTGACTGAGAAGGATATTATACGGTAACAGTTTTGTAATCCTTAGTCTATGGACAGAGGTCTTTACTAGAAGAGAATCTTCAGGAACTTTAGCAGCAATAATTAATATGTTGTCGTGTGATCTTTGCGCCTGTGACGATGTCCGTCTTGTCCACTTCGTGTCCTGGTGAATAAAGTCTATGTAAAGTTACCAACGACTTGTGTGCTGCCAATACTTGACCAGTTCACCCAATTCAAGATACTTGTTGGTTTTCGTTTGAAAAAAACATTGTTGACATTTATTCCGTTGTAACCATTCGCGTTTCAATTCATCACTATGAAAACGACACCAACACTGGGGCATACTATTTCTCACGGCTGTTGTTGGCCTGTTCAGAAGAACGTGGAGAAAATAGTGGCAGCAAAAAGACCCCGAACGAAGAAAGACGTACGTTCCTTCATATCACTATGTGCATACTATCAGAAGTACATCCAGAACTTGAACGGACTAACGGCACCTCTGACTGACCTCACAAAGAAAGGTTGTCCTGATAGGGTCATTTGGGATCAAAAGTGCGAACACGCGTACAGCACTTTGAAAGGACAGTTGTCTGCATACCCCATTTTGAGGTTGCCTGACCTCAAGAAACCTTTTGTATTACGGGTCGACGCGTCAGGTCAGGGCATCGGGTCAACACTGCTTCAAGCCGATGACAGGGACCCAAACATGCTATTTCCAGTTGCCTATGGCAGTCGGAAATTAAATAAAGCTGAATGGAACTACAGCGTAGTCGAAAGAGAATGCCTCGCTCTGATTGACGGTATCAGACGGCATCATGAGTTTCTCTATGGTACATCTTTTACGGTGCAAACAGACCACGCACCGTTAGCATTTCTTGGTGCCAATAAAGAATTTAACGCAAGGATCATGCGGTGGGCCCTTCTTTTAAGCGTTTATTCTTTCAAAGTGGAATACATTCCGGGAAGACAGAATGTCGGGGCGGATTTCCTGAGTAGAAACTGGACTACGGACGAAGAGGAAGAAGTTGAAGATACCAATCACCCAAAAGCTACCGATCAGGGCAGCTTCACTGTCAGAAATTAAACATGAAAATATGTTTTCATGTCTCAAAAGAGGGGACGATTGTCACAGACGAACTCAGCTGGCCCTGAATCGTTGTATGTTATAGTACGACCCTTTGTAACGACCCCTTCGTATAGCACCAGAGCCCCCGAATATTTTGGTAACTCTTCATCAAACGGGAATTTATTTTCACTTGGACTCATTGCTATGAAACCGTTCCACGCAGATGGCCAACACGTTGGCTGATTAATATGTGGACAGTTTATCTACCGGTCATTCTGGTCATCGCATTGATTTAAGGAAAGATTAAATCACGCCCACGGACATCGCCTGAGCAATGATATGAAGTTATTTTCATTAACTTGGGCAGTGGGGGTGTTGCCTACTTCAAACAGACACGGAAGTGGTTTCAGGAACGTTGAGCGGGAGAGATCAAAGCAGTAGTGGTCCCGGAAACGAGACGCAAGCTTTCCTGGCGGAATTTTCGCACCTCTATGTTAAGCGCAAAACCGACCGCAGACGGAGCGAACGGGGGAAGATGTCGGATGCAACGAACGGGGAAACGGGAAACCAGGGGACGGCATCTCTCTTTAGTCTGTCGGTCAGATCCCCGAAAGTCTCCTGAGATCAAAAAAAGTGTCAACTTTCTCATGCCCCCCTCATCTTTAATTCCATTTTAAATATATACAGACCACTAGAAAGCCAGGCTATCATTCAGTGCCAGAGATTTTAGATTCACTAGCTATCGCAGAAATTATGCTAGATTTCCATCTGAAATTGGTGGCTACCATTGGAGTGTTTCTTTTCTGTGCACGGTATAATATATTCGCAGATGATGTAGCATTCTTAAGTTCAACACCAAGACAATCCCAAGAAGCAATAAATAATTTGTGTCATCTCTCGGTTAAAATTGGTCTCCAAATAAATGCCTCTAAAACTAAAGCTATGAACTTTTCTAACGAGACCTTTGATATCATCTTGAACGGGGAAAAACTACAGAAAGTTGAAAGTTTCAATTATTTAGGCAGTAAAATGACTCAGGATGGTGACACAACAAGAGAAATCCATACTAGAATTGCTTTGGCAGCTAGCGCCTTCAATAGATTATCTAACATTTGGAAATTACGATCATTGAATATACATACCAAGCTTCGTCTGTTTAATTCAAATGTTATCTCAGTGTTAACATACGGCTGTGAGAGTTGGAAAATAACAAAATCATTGGAGAACAAGCTGAATACATTCGAGAACAAATGTCTTAGAAAACTCATGAACATCAGTTGGAAAGAATTCAAGACTAATCGACAAATAAGAGAAGACTCTAGGCAGAAATATGTCTCCGACTATATAAGGAAAAGACGATGGTCATATATCGGTCATGTCCTACGAATGCAAAACAACAGAATACCACTACAGGCGCTCACTTGGGTTCCTGAGGGTAAGCGGAAAAAAGGAAGACCAAAAGAAACACTCAGAAGAACAATAATAAGAGAAGGAAGAACGTTGGGCCTAAATAATGTGCAAGAGCTAAGAGGAGTGGCGTCACAACGAACAACCTGGAGAGCACTGGTTTCTGCCTTATGCGCCGTGTTTGGCGCTTAAAGAATTTATTATTATTATTATTATAATATATTTGTTAAAGTGATCAGTGGTCTAGTGTTTTCATTTTATTTCACTGGATTTTGTGTTTATTTAATCTATTTAATTAAACTCATCCCAAAAGTTCCAGTGGTAAATTTAATGATATATCTATTATAACATTTCCAAAAATAATAGATGTTTAAATGTTAAAGTAACTTTTAAAGTCGCGAAGGAATTTATAATTAATAAATTTAGTTAAGTCCTATATATATATAGATGTGTATCTTAACCATTAGACTCGTGACATGTTTTCTTAAATACATAATTAAATACGCGAGTGTATATATAATATAGCCTTAACGGTAAATTTATCGCGCGTTAAGAATATTATTTGATTTTTGAAGTATGATTATGATTGTCATGGGTTTTCTATCTTTTTCTCCAGAATGATCACCTTTGCGATCCCAGTATTATTAATAAATCATACAGAGACTTTCCATACTCGGTTCTTAAACTTCCAGTTTGATGAGACATTTTTTTAAATTTAATCTTGTGGCGGTCCGGTGCGGCCTAGCTGTCATAATTACATGAAAAAAAGCCTACCCAAGAACATTTAAAATATTATCATCAAATTTAAATTTCAATCTGTGAGATAAACTGGAAGATGAACAGTGCCAGTAGCAATAATTTATGTACGGCTCTAAATGTGAGAGAATACCGATTTACCTGACTGTGACCGAGCCTAGTTTTTCCTCACTGGATTAAAAACTTTACCGGTCAGTGGCTATCATCACGCATTGAAGGATTATACCATCACCTCATTTTTCACCCCTATGTCGATCTGCGTCAGTGCCATCCCATAGACTCGTTTCTTTATAATAAAACACAAAAACTCTTAGAACTTCAAGTCCGGCGATAAGCGGGAATATTTGCTCTTAGTGAAACCTCGCATTATCTGGGGCGGGACATAGAAGGACTAGACAGTTTCACATGTAAAGAGTTTAATTACTGTGTATATCATGCTATGGATTGTCTGATGCTGAAATCGGTAAGTGTGTGGTGTATATGAGTGTGGATCCTCACAGAGTGTATGAATGACAGGAGATTTATTTTTGCAAAACCCTTTGTTAACTTGGCTACCGGGTAATAAGTTTTTTTTTTGTATACCCTGCATTGTTCCTTTAAGTGGGATAATTTGTTAACTCTGTTTCATTCCCCCCCCCCTTTTTTTTTCTTTGCTTAGTAAAGGGAAGACACAATTGGGATAACAGTATTTTAGTCTACCACCATACCTAATATTGTAACACCTCTTTCAGAGAAATTAACTTCATTGTTAGGTTTCATTACCTATGTTCCTGATAACTATCTATCTTGGGACTGGGTTTACCTTTGTCTAATAAGCGGGAAGGGCTTAGTCGATACCAATCTTCTTTACCCCCATCCTCACCCTGTTAATTGTGTTTTCGGTACTTATGATAATTTTTATGTAACCTGTTGGATGTTGTGATTGAGTTTAATGCTAATAAACAGCATAAACATACATAGTACTGTGTTGGACTACCAAGGCCCAAAATCCCTCATATTTGTTTAAGATAGTTGTATCCACGTCGTCTGTGTGTCTGAAGCACCAAATTGGTGTGAGCGCAGATGTGTGTCTGGAAAACTGGCAAATAATTGTTTGACCAGGAGAGTGGAAGAGAAGATTGAGAGAAACGATTTGTCGTAAATAAGTCTGTCTTTACTCTCCTCCAGCACTCTGTGGTGCATCATATTTACTCGCTAACCTTTTCCTATCACTGAGCTTTTCACCATCATTCTACACTCTAAACCGGACTACTATTTCTAAGACTCATTCTCTCAAAATAAATTTACGACAGTATCTACCAATTTAATTGTCTTTCTTGTTTTCAGGTCTGTGCAACATTGCATATTACTGATTTTATTTCTATGTGATTTGATTATGTTGATTATATTTTTTTGTAATAAAACTATATAAATGTCCACTGGATCAGGTTCTCTAATTTATAGCTAACTATACGGTACCTATATGTTGTCTGTATAGTGATGTCTGTGGTCCTGATTTATACCGTATCTCCTTTATTGGCAGTAAGAGGTGGTGAGTCTATAGCTATTATAGTAGTCACAAGTGGCGAGGGAGAGTCAATCTCGGTTCTCATCTCTTGGGCCAATAGGCTCATCTGTCCACATTCACTATAATTTTCACATCTAAATCTATCTTCTCAGTCTATCTCATACTAGGGTCTTGTCTATACACTGGACACACTCTAACTTAAATCCACTTCGTGACAGTTATATACCGCAGCTTTGGTCTTCATTGAGTTTGGAGTTTCCCCAAACACGTGTTGTGAGGCGGGCAAAGGTGGCTGCAGCTTTGCCAGTGCGGCTGTCAATTTCTGTGTCCAGAGAGAGTTTGTTGTTGATGGTAGACCCCAGGTATGTGAAGTGCTGCACCACTGCCAATTCAGTTATCGATAGTAATAACTGGTGCAACATCCAGATCCTGACCCAACACATTTGTTTTCTTTAGACTGAAGCCAAAGCCTTGCATGCTTGTGTGAAGCGATTCATCAAGCTCTGAAGCTCCTGTTGACTTTGAGTAATGATTGCAGCGTCATCAGCGAATAACAAGTCACTTATAGTGATTCTTCTCATTTTTGTTCTTGCTTTCAGCCTTGCGAAGTTAAACAGTCGGCCATCTGACCTAGTGTGAAGGCATATTCCTTCAGTTGCATCTCTGAATGCATGTTTCAAGAGCAAGGTAAAGAAGATCCGAAGAGGGCTGGAGTCAGAACGTAGCCTTATTTAACACCACTGCGCATGTCAAAGGGATGTGATGTGCTTCCAGCATACTGGACTGTTCCTTTCATGTCTTCATGGAATGAATTAATCCTTTCCAGCAATTTAGTGGGGCAGCCTATTTTCAGGAAGATTTTGAAGAGTTCGTCCCTGCTAACCATGTCAAATGCCTTTTTGAGGTCTATTAAGGCGATATGTAAAGGCCTTTTCTGCTCTCTTGATTTTTCCTGAAGCTGGCGGAGAGAAAAGATCATGTCTGTTGTTGATCTACCAGCTCGGAATCCACACTGCAACTCTGGATATATGCACTCAGCTAACTTGTGTAATCGTATTAAGATGACTCTGGCAAAAACCTTACCAACAATGTTAAGAAGAGAGATGCCCTTGTAGTTATTGCAATCACTTTTGTCTCCTTTATCTTTATATAGTGTTACAATCTTGGCATCTTGCATGTCTTGGGGGATAGTTGTCTCTTCCCACCACTGGCACAGCACCATATGTAGGGGATGTAATAGTGTGCTTTTACAGCATTTGATTAAATCGGGAGGAATACCATCACTGTCTGATGCTTTGCCAGAGGCCAAGCTATCAATGGCCTTGCTGACTTCTTCCAATGTTGGTTCAGTGTGATGGAGTTACTGTGATTTTATTTTCCACAGGCCCCATTCTTCTTCTCCATGTAATTATTTGAGTTTATTCTTTTTCTCTAGGCAATTATTTGCGGTTTTTATGAGGAATTACTGTGGGGTTTAATTTTAATATCCGCACCAGTCTTCTTTTCTTTGTAAAATAATTGCGTTCATTTTTATTTCATTGGGAGTTGAGCGCATAAGTATTATTAGGTTGGGTAAAATTTTCCGACGTTATGAAAAACACCCACCCGGTTTAATCGTGGGGATGAGGCAAAAGCACGACCCAGGTCAGCGCTGTATCCAATGAATTTATTCATGTACGTGAATGGTAATAGCATGATCTAACGTTATGAAATTCTTTTCGCGCAGGAGCAAACCTCTCTTTGCGATTGGCTTGATAAACATGAGGCATAGTTAGTTTAAAATATTATTGGGCTAAGAGCGGCCCTGAAGCGAAGCCACGCGATGACTCATGGCGGGGGTCTTGCATAATTTTTTTTTCTATTATAAATAATCGCGTCTAAGTCTGTAATGGTCTCTTTGTCTCCAGAAAAATCAGCCGTGAATCTACGCCTTATCGCTTGCTCCAGCTAGAGATATTCGATAACTTGGGTATGTGTTCATCTTAATTTAGCATAGTAGATAGGTCGTTTTATAATAGATTTTAGCACGATAGAGTAAAGTTTTCTTCTGGGAGTTTAATTAAATCTATTAGACAGTAGTGCCATCAATTGCTATCTTAGAATAAAACTAGAAGTTGTGCCTATAATTTTTGTGTATAAGTAGCAGTAGCTAGGATTTGTGTAACAGGTTTTTTTTTTATAGATATTATCTGTGTGAGGATAAGCGCTTAGATACGCGGGCGTTCTGTAATGTATAATAGTAAGTCTGTGAAAATCGCAATGCGATTTTTGATAATTTACAAGTGTATAAACGCGAGCATATTTGTGTATTTCATTTAATTGGGTATTAATTGTTGTGTAGTCAGATGACAGGGGTATAATTAATATTACTTGATGGGAATTAATATTTCCTAGATGGGGTATCTTTATATTGTGTAAATGTGATAAACATCCTGAGTTAGTCGTAAAAAGTAGGGCCTAGGAATTTTACTGGGAGATGTTTTGCTTCAACGTAGTAAATGTTTTGACGCCTGAGGCTAGACTAGCGTAATAGATTAGGTCAGCCTGTGTCTGGGAGTTCACATACCAGACAGATATTAAGTGGGAGCGGGGAAGGAGAGAGAGAGGTGGGATTGTAATTTAATGATCCTTGGGTAGGAATTGTTTATCGCTGTGCCTAGTTGAGGAGGGGAAAGACGGGTGATGTATTAATTGAAGATGCTATGTGTTAGTGTTGAGATTATTTTGAATTTGTTGTACATTCGGTGTTATTTCTTTGTTTACAGCATTTTCACGGCACACAGAGAGGGTGTAACCTGCCCCTACAATTTACCACGACAATTTGTCATCTCAGGAGCATAAGGCTCAAGATATCGCCAGAGGTGAAAGAAACGAGACGTTCTCAGGCAGTGAAGCCCATGCTTCAGCGGGAACGGGTTCATCTTTAAAAATCCGGAGCTCATAGCTCGTTATACCACTCCAAAGAGGCGCATGGCCTGGAGGTTGGTTATATATATATATATATATGGCCATAATAAAGCCGTTTGTCCCTAAACCCTAAGAGGGTTAAATCAGCCGTTACAGAATTGTTAGCAGCAGTGAACCATTTACCTCCCAAATCAAGTACCTTGTGCTTGATACCAAAGTCATCAGTTGCAGTAGTCGGGAACAGGAGAAAGGGTCAACATTCCTTTCCGAATGCTAACGAGAGGAGGGGCGTAACGGAGACACCACATCAGCAGAAGATGGCAGTGTCAATGAGACACTGAATCAAGACGGAGGTTGAAAGAGAAGGAGAAAATAGCTGGGACCAGTAGGGTCAGATAGTATACTTAGAGGACAGCCTCTGAGCTAGTGCTGTAATAAAAGTCTACTAGTGTAGCAGTCCAGAGGTGTTAGTTAGTGGCGTTGTCATCGCCTAAAGTGCTTTGAAGTTGTGTAGGACATCATATAGTGCAGTCAGAGTGGTGTAGACATTTAGGTATACGTCTGCAGCCAGACAGTAGATTATAATTAATAATAATATAGGATAGTCAGGAGTGGTGGCTCTTAAGTTAGAGACCCCACCAAGTAGATTGTTGTTAATCCTTGATTTTCTTCCATGCAGGTTGAAAGAGAGGGTGAAAGTGTTGGGGTATAGTGTATGTCAGTTTAATTGTTCTGTTTATTTTTTTTCAGGTGTGCGACCTCGCACGTTATTTATTTTACTGTGTTATCTGATTTTGTTGTATAATAAACTATAAACTGTACACTGGATCAGTTTCTCTATAACTATACTGTACGTATATGCTTGTCTGTATAGTGGTGTCTGTGGACTTTTAGTGAAACCTTATCTCCTTTATTGGTAGTCAGAGGTGGTGAGCCTATAGCCATTAAATAGGTCAGAAGTGGCGAGGGAGAGTCAATCTCGGTTCTCACCCTCAAAGCTAATAGTCTCATCCTTCCACAGTCACTGTCATTCTCATCAAAATCTATCTTCTCAGACTTTCTCATACTAGTGTCTTGTCTATATACTCAGACAAACTCTAAACCATAAATCCACTTCGTGACATTCAGCATCCAGCTCCTCCACAGTTGGCAGGCATTTGACAGCGTCAAGGGCTGCAGGCGTGACAGTCTTTTCTTTAGCGTAAAGCTCAGAGTAGTGCTCGACCCACCTCCCCATCTGTTTACCCTCATCGGTTACTTTCTCCCTGCTGATGGTTTTTAGTGGTGCCTTTTTAAATGTTTGGTGACCAAGGGCTTCCTTTATACAGTCGTACAGTTGTCTAATGTTGCTTGTTTACGCTGCGGTCTGGATGCTCTCGCTGAGCTGCAGCCTGTGGCAGAATGTAAACAAATACCGTAGGGATTGATTCTTGGAATAGCAAAAATAGCCGCCAATCAGAAACGCACCAGTCACGCAAGGTGGCCGCAGCTCCTTTGCATAAATTATATTGACAAAATGGCAGTGGACAAAGTATGCAAGGACTGTGTAGTTTTTATTGAAGTGTAAGAAAATGGATGGATGGAAAGTGATTCTACTTTACCATTTTCTCAAGGAAAAGGAAACGCATATGTGGGTATAATGAGAAAGGAAATGCATGCTGTAGTTACTGAGTTGTCGACAGGTAACTGTGTCGAGTGGTTCACAGAATGGAAAGAATTTCACTTTAAAAAATCATATAAAATCGAAGGAAGAACCAATTTGAAAAAGTTTGGTATGTAAAGGAAGCTACACTTTAGCTGATCAAAACGAGATATCAACAAAAGCGACAGCTGATGTGGAAGAAGAAAACAACGAAGAGATGTGTGGAATAAAAACACAGATTGATAAAATGCACTCAAAAGGCCAGTCAAAACTGCAGCCTAAAATCTGTATGACGTCACAAATGCAACGGGCGTTTGCGTTAGCCTTATTTAAACCAAGCGGAAAGTTTGAATTTGGACACACATACAAGATCAGTGGTACACAACGGACAAAGAAACAGCTAGTCATGACTCCAGTTACTTTATTGTGTATTCTGTGACTGCCTGCCTTTATCAGATAAAGTCCTGTTAGTGTATTTCTGAAAGACCAGAGGGTGAGTAGAAATACTGTACATATATTTGCAAAATAATTCAATAATTTGTTTCAGGTTTTACAAAATAATTAAGTGTGTAACTACATGATCAATCATACAATGGATGAATATTTATAAGAAGAAGATGGGTGGAAGTTGGAAAACCAACCCGGATACCCTCAATGTTTATCATAAGTCCCATCAACAATGTGTAAGGATCATTCTATATTGGTTGGACCAACACTGCATTTTTCAGAGCTGACTGGAAAGACAGCAGGTGTAAAAGGGACTATGAAATCACATCATGTTGTAAAGTAGTTGGTGTAATATAAATGTACATTATAACTAAGTAACTTAGGATTGTATTTGCAAAGTAGACATCTGTTATACTGACAAGGTAACCAGAACATGTGAACATCTCATACACATGCATTATCAGATGACACTGAACAAACATACACTAGTCTAGTGGAACTCTTAGGAAGAGGCTAGCCACAGGCTTTGCGTTGTTTCAGGTTTCGGTCAAATATATAAACTCGGAAAGTCAGAAGTGTAAACCACCAGTGTTATCCTGCACTGCGACACAGAGTACTACAGTTGGTTCACTCAGATGTGCTGATATCCATATTGTATTGGAAGATCAGTAGAGATTATATATATTAGTGTGTGCTGCATCATCAACCATTACCATAGCTGTTCTGGGACATTGCTGTCTATCAGTCCAGGAACATTACAAGTTAAGTGAATAAACTCATGAACATTTCGAACAATTTATGGAGAAGAGAGTCAAGTGAAGAGACTATTTTTATACCAAAGTCAGTAAACAGAAACACTACTAAGTCAGTGACATTTTATTAAGTGTAAACAACATTGTGCATATTGTGTATATATATTTTCATAATTTCACATTCTAAGAAAGAAGAAAAGAGATCAAATATAAATAAATTGATTATTAATTGTAACTTTGGACTTTGTTAACTCCATATGGTTACAGTTGAATTTTTTAATTTGAATTACATTGTTTTAAAGCAAAGGGTAGTCGTAACGAGAGGACACGCTAGACTCTTGATCTACTTATTACCATCTGAACAAGAGCTCTTTACTGTCTGACTATAACCTGTGCCATCCATACTCCAGTGCTCATTTCTGGGACTGGGGTATTCTGTATAGTCCAGTATTCTTTCTCTGGAGCTATCTTTTAGTATCATCTCTATAATACAGTCACTATCTAGACACACAGTGGGCACCGTCACTCTAGTCACACTGTGGGAGCCGGACAATCTCGTTACACAGCCAATAATCATTTGCACGTCGAGCAGTTAGGACTTTGCTTCTCATAGCCTTTAGGATCTTTAGGGTTCAAGCACTCAGTGAACATTTGTATTCAATTGCAGCACTGCGCTTAACACATTAACTACCGAACTGAAAAACACACTGTGGCGTAATTAAATTTTGTTCCCATTTTCACCGTGTAGAAGTATGGAGAAATTAAGTTGTAGTTTTCTTAATTTTTAACAGATTTGTGTGAATTATATGACACTGTCAAGATAAATGAATGTACTATTTCAGCAAGCTGATAAAAAAGGTATGTTTACATGGTATGGTAGATATTATTAATAATATAAAATGATTGACAGACAAAAACCATTTCAAAATAATTTTTTTTAAATCATCAACTTACTTCAGATAGCTTGTTCCTAAGGCAGTTATGCCTTTTCTCTTGGTGATTATCATGTAGTATGTCCAATGACAAGAAAAACAAGCCCAAGAATGCACACATAGAATAATATTTACACTAAGGTAAATGCCATAAACACGAACGAGAAGATAGATCTAGATCACAGCTAAGATCGGTAATCACTGAACCTGGTAATGCTGAGCTTCAGAAAAATATTATTGAACAGGAGGTTGAATGGAATGAAGTTGATATGGGTTCAACTCAGAATGTATTTCGCTTTGTTCCACCTCAGGGCAGGACTCCTGGTGTGAATCCAGATATTGTCCCCGAAGACTCACCAGCACTTTTTTGCCTCAAAGCCCTTATTACAGAGTAAATATTGGAAGAACTTGTTGTGTCTGTCAATGATTATGCTGATCACCTCTGTCAGTCAAAAGCTGCAACTGCGAGCACAAGTTCTGTTTATCGCAACTGGCATCCAATAACACTACATGAACTTTGCAGGTTTTTTTCTGTTATCATAGCCATGGGCATTGTCAAAAAACCAAAAATGAGTGATTACTGGTCTCAGGAGCCTTACATACAGACTCCTTGGTTCAGGCAGATATTTACAAGGGACAGGTTTCAAGCATTGTATCACACAATGTTCCATGTAAGTGATGTTGATGCGCAGGGAAAAGCAAAAATTGAGCCGTTTCTGCAGAAACTCCTAACACAATTTCAGGAGGCATTTTATCCCTACAAAGAGCTGTCTTTAGATGAAATGGTGATAGGGTGGAAAGGCAGGTGGGCACATAAAATGTTCAATGCCTCAAAGCCTAAGAAATATCATGTCAAGACCTTCAGCCTTTGTGACAGTAGTACTGGTTACGTTGTCAATTTGTTGATTTACTTCGGTGCCAATATATCATACAGTCCTGAACTAGATGTAAAGAGCCAACAAGCCATCAAAGTCTTTGATACACTGCTAAAACCTTGTGGAAAAGGTCATCATATTTATGCAGATCGTTACTACACAAGTTTTGCATTGCTGCAATATCTTACCGACAACAATCAGTATTTTACTGGAACTGTAAATATAAATCGTAAAAATTTTCCAAAGGCGCTGAAGATTACAAAACTGATGCATCTCCAGATGAAATGGTTTCTCGATCTAGAAAGTAAATTTCTTTGTGTAATGTTTAGAGATAAAAAGGCAACAAAGTCATGCATTCTAGTGTCAAGTTCTGCAACTGTGGAAACCAAAGAAATCACAAATTGTTTTGGCAAAAGAAAGCACAAACCCGCTTTGATTGATGACTACAACCAACAAATGAATGGATGTGACAAGGTTGACCAGTGTGTAACAACATATGGAACATTCAACAGAAGAACCAGAAAGTGGTGGAAGAAAATTTTCTTTTGGATCATTGAAGTTTCCCAGTTGAATGCTTTTGTGTTGTTTGCACTCAGCAGATCAAATCAAAGAAGCAGACCCTACTGCAGTTCAAGAATGAGTTAATTACAAAATTTAGTCTTGTTGCTTCTGATATTATCCAGAATATCCCACACAGAGTAACCCATGCAAATCAACACAACAGTCCGTTGAACCGTCTGTGTGGAACCAGACACATTGTAAAAAAAAATCAAAATTTCTGCGCAGGTGCGTCATTTGTAGCACCCCTCAAGTTAGAGTGAGAACATTTTTTTATTGTGATGGGTGCACAGATCATCCACACCATCACCCAAATGACTGCTTTGCCAAATACCATGAGGCAAAGCAGTTTAATTTTAAGAATGAAGGGAAAATTTACATTGTATATAGTATACTTTCAGATTTTGAGTGCATCTTCAAAATGTGCCAACAAATTTTCAATTGTAATACAAATAGTATTTATGAAAAGAAGCAGCTGAAACTTTTCTACATTATGTGAATGTACTTTCAAATGGAAGTAGTTTTAGGAGTTTCTGGCTTCAAATTGGATTATTTTTGTGGGTAAGTACAACTCTTTTTCAAATCTTTAAATATTTGTAAACTTTCCTGCACTCTGTACTGTATAGGCTGCATGCATGTTTAAAATCATTCAACATTTCAGTTAGATGCATGTCAAAAGGGTTTCTTTTCTCCACATTTTAATATATAACATTTTATGTTATCATTATAAATAAATTATTTAATGCAAATTCAGTAACAGTAGTCATGTCTAAATATAGGCTAAAATATTTTTGCGCTTTGTCTAAATATACCAAACAATTTCAGATTGTTATAAAAACTTTATTTGTGCTCAGAAACGACTGCAACTTTCCTACATTATGTGAAAATGGATGTAGTTTAAAATAAAAGTAGTTTTAGGGGTTGAAGTTTACCAGAATTAATTACACATATTCTTCTTCTTGAAATATATTGTCTATATCTGCAATGTTGTTTCTTTTATAAACTCCACTGACTTTTGAAGTTCATACAGAGGTCCGTATAGTTTTGCTTCCAGTGTTGTTTCTCTGGGCCAGTGGGTTTGCCTCAATATATCATATTCGGGGCAATCTTGAAGTACGTGCTTCACAGTCTGGGGTGCCTGTCCATATGTACACATGGCTGAATTGCCAATCTTGAATTTTGTATACATGTGGCTGCGGAATCGGTTGTGTCCTGTTCTGAGGCGCAGAATGACAATTTTTTCTGATCTGTTCATAGCTTGGTAGTCATCCTGTGTTGGTGGCTTTCTGATTGATTTGATCATCTTTTTCTTCTGATGGTACGTAACTGGTACATCCGGTTGCTCGTCTGCAGCACCTTCTTTAGCCAGTCAGTCCGCTCTCTCGATTACACATATTGATAAGTAAAATTTGATTTTCAATTTTTTTAAATTTAAAAATTTTTCTGCACTCATTACTGTATATGGTGAATGCATGTTTAAAACCACTGAACAATTGAGTTAAGTGCATGATATAGGGGTTTCATTTCTTCACATTTTGATATATAATACTTTATGTTATCTTTATAAATAAATTATTTAATGCAAAATCTGTAAAGGTAGTAATGTCTAAAAATGAACTCTCTGAAATTAGCTCGTAAAAACGTGGTTTTTGAGCTTGTATACTAAGAGTTAATAAATTGGTGCAGACGATAAATAAGAAAGAACAACAAGACTGACTGACATTATTAAGAATGCTCCAGCCTCTAAGACAACTAAAAACATACTACATTGTCATCAAAATTGTAAACCTTCTTGAAAAGAAACAAGAAATTTTGAGGAATTTTTATATCATAAATATATAAAAGACATACGTATTTCGTGGAATATTATACATACTTCTCTTGTGATGTCGAAGAGATAAAAGGCGTCAAGTTTTATCGGTGTAGATTATGTTAGTGAAAATTTGTGTTAGCAAAAAAAAAAGATTTTATACAGAACAAAATTAACTGCCATTAGGCTGCTCATGTAAAAAGAGCCTGATAAAGGAGGTTCTACCATCGCCTCAAACATATAGACAGCCATAACCATCTCAGGTGTTAACCTGCGACCATCTGAACCACTAAAACAGTACGGTCTCATAATTAAAACAAATAACAAGATAGACTGCATCATTGGAACATCTAGAGAACCATCGACAAATGAAATTTCTACACTTAAGATTATGAATTTTTTTCCACTGAGACACAATCACGCAAGAACAGAATTTTCTACTGTAGAACAAGAATCCCCTTCACCAACGACTAAACATCTCACACACTATCTGAGAAACCTGAAGGACAAATATCTACACTAACAGACAACAAACAAATTCACACTGCTACAGAACGCTAAACCTTAATTTTTATTTGAGCAACCAATGAGAAGTCAGCATATAGCATCAGTTCTGCATGAAGACATACACTACTCTGTCTTCATCATCCTAATCATACGCTGTTTTTGACTACATGAAACCATATGTTTTACTGTCTTTCAGTTCCCTCCTGTGAAATATGAGCCTTGGACCTGATCCCTTCAAGTCTTTCTGTCCTGGCCATTTTGCTCCAGCGCTGGGGTTATGCATGAACAATTACATAGATAATCTAATTTATCATTAATCTTTGTAAGCAGCTAACAATTACCTGGGGCACTGTTCTTGAGTTGTAAGGAGAGTTCAGTGTTTTCCATGGAGAAGTCAAAGACTCCAGAGGGTTATCTGAGTCAGAATTTAATAGCAGGTCATCTGGCAGCTTGACTGGGGTGAATCCAGTTGGTAAGGAGGATGTAAGAACAGTCCTGTCAGGGCTCAATAAACGTGATGAGATGTGAGACCATCCAGAGTAAGACGGGCAGTTGAAGTTTAGCTACAAATAACAACAAGCATACAAAAATTAAATGGACACAAGAATTTATTAGCTTGAGTAAAATATTGATAGGTTCTAAACAATTTAATGATTGTCCAAGTCTTCAGCATGAACATTTAATGACATGATGTAAGATATAAATGAAAAGCATGAATCAGTTTATCCACAGATAATCTAATATCTACACTATCAATTTCAGTACTATTCTAACCGTAATAACACTCTATTCTCATCTAAATAACAAGGACTGATAATTGTTGGGGTTTTTTCTCAAATGCTATCTCACCATTGTCCACTGCTTAACCTACCTTGCCATGTTCCCCCTCCTCCATCCCCTTAATATCCTGCCTAATGTATTTCACTTTTCTGTTTCAGCTAAAGGGCTCAATTCTCTCTTTGTTCGAAATAACAGTCATTTTAGATGTTATTTCTTAAATTTCTTATGCATAACTCTCTTAATTAATTCCAGCTAAGTGTAGTATTATTTCCTCTTTTGCTACTGTTGAAGTATAAATTATGCCTCAGCTACAGTATAAACTATCTTTATCAACTCCCCGTCTTCATTACACAGTAAATGATCAACTTCAATTAATTGCCTCACTATAGTTACACTACAAATTATCAACACACTGACTATAATTGCCAACTGTTTGCCTCAGTTACACTATGAATTATCATTATCAACTCTCTGCCTCAGTTAAATAATAAATTACTAGATCATTCATTCATTCATAACCCTCCACTCCCAAAGGAGCAAAGGCCTTCAACAAACACATGCCAAGTCCTCCTGTCACGTGCCATCATCTCTTTCCACGTTCTCCTCATCATTTTCACCTCTGTTTCCAGCTTTCTTCTCCATGTGCTTCTTGGTCTACCTCTGCTTCTCTTGCCCTGGGGGTTCCAGAACAAGGACTGCCTTGTAATGCTATCAACAGGTTTTCTCAGTGTGTGTCCTATCCATCGCCATCGTCTTCTTCTCATCTCTTGTTCCACTGGCACTTGTCTAGTTCTTGTCATCAGTTCACGTTGGTAACCTTGTCATACCATTTTAATCCCTCTATTCTATGCAAGCACCCATTTATGAAAGTCTGTAGCTTTTTGGTAGTTGTCTTTGTTGTTCTCCATGTCTCAGAGCCATACAATAGGACTGACTTCACATTTGAGTTGAAGATTCTTATTTTCGTGTTGGATCCGATTTCTCTTGATCTCCATATATTTCCCAATGCAATGAAAGCTCCTCTTGCTTTTTGTATTCTTATTTTGATATCACTGTCTGTCCCTCCAACTTTGTCTATATTGCTGCCAAGATATGTGTACGATTCTACATCTTGTATTGGTGCTTCTTCAAGTTCAACCCTGTTATCATTACCTGCATTTATTCTCATTATCTTTGTCTTTTCCCTGTGTATTTTCAGACCCAATTGCTGTGACCTCTCATCGAGTGTTTTCAATTTGTCCTGCATCTGATTACGGTTATGGGACAGAAGAGCTAAGTCATCAGCAAAATCCAGATCATCCAACTGCTTAGTCAGAGTCCACTGGATTCCATTTCTGTTGTGTGTTGTCGATGTTCTCGTAACCCAGTCTATTGCTAGTAAGAAAAGAAATGGAGACAAGAGGCATCCCTGTCGCGCTCTTGTTCTTATCCCAAACGGTTCTGTAAGCTGTCCTTCATGAAGAACTCTACATGTCATGTCTTCATATGTTTTCTTTATTAAATTAATGATATTCAGGGGAACTCCATATTTGCCTCATCAATTTCCAAAGTGATTCTCTGTCTACACTATCAAATGCCTTTTCGTAGTCCACAAATCCGATGTACAGTGGTGAATTCCATTCCAGACTTTGTTCAACTATTATTCTCAAAGTGGCTATCTGGTCTGTACAGGATCCGTTTTGTCGAAAACCTGCTTGTTCATCTCTCAGTTTCTTGTCTATGGACTCTTTTAATCTTTCAAGGATAATCCTGTTTAATACTTTTCCTGGCACTGAAAGTAACATTATTCCTCTATAATTTGTGCACTCTTGTAAATTTCCCTTCTTAAGTAACTTAACCAGATATCCTTCCTTCCATTCTGCTGGTATCTCTTCCTTTTCCCAGACTTTACCAAGTAATTTATATAACATCTCTGTAGCCGTGTCGATATTTGCTTTGATGGCCTCTGCTGGAATGCCATCAGGTCCAGACGCTTTTCCATCTCTTAGTAGCTTTATGGCTTTCTTTATTTCTTCCTTCGTTGGTCTTTCACCGTTAATTTGTAGCTCTTCTTCTGCTGGCTGGATGTCCAAGGGGTTTTGTGGAGCTGGTCTATTGAGAAGGTCCTCAAAATATTCTGTCCACCTCTTCATTTGCTCTTCTATATTACTGAGCAGTTTCCCATTCTTGTCTTTTATGAAGCAACTTGTTTGCTTGTATTTCCCTGTTAGCTTCTTTGTGCTGTTATACAGTTCTCTCATATTCCCTTTAGCTGCAGCATCTTCTGCCTCTCTTGTCAACTCCTCAATATACTTCCTCTTGTCTCTTTTGATACTTCTTTTTACTTCTTTGTTTGCTTCCGTGTACACTTCTTGAGCCTTGGCTTTTGGAACTTCTGGTTTTGCTTGTGTTTAAATCTGCTTTCTTGTTTTTCCTGTCTTTTATCTTATTGATGGTTTCTGTTGTTATCCATGCTTTTTGTTGTCGTTCCCTTTTCCCCAGTATTTCTTCACATCTCATTCCATACCATTTTGATTTGCTGCCAATAGTCTTCTGTATTCTCTGCATCTTCCAGCTGTTGGAGCACCTGGAATTTGTTGGATATTGTGACCGCAAATTTGTCTCTTGTTTTCTTAGATGTCCTACATTAAATTGTTGTCTATAATTTTGCATTGCTGCATATCTCTTGAGTTTCATTTTTACTTTGGCTATCAGAAGGTGGTGGTCTGATGCCACATCTGCTCCTCTATATACCTTTACATCCTGCAATGATGATCTAAACTTCTTGTTTATGCATATATGATCAATCTGATTTTCTGTTCTATGGTCTGGTGATATCCATGTTGCCTTGTGTATTCTCTTATGTGGAAACATGCATCCTCCTATAGCCAGTTGATTTGAAGCACAGAAGTTTGAGAATAGTTCCCCATAAATTACTAGATCAGTTACTCTACAAATCATCATTATGAACTCAAGATACACTATAAACTACTAATTAACTTTTTCACTAATCATATAAATCACTAAAACCACTGTTTCAGTTACATTGTAAATTATTATAAACTGACTGCCTGTTACATTGTAAATTATTAATTTACTGCTTAAATTACACTTTATAAATTATCAATATGAATTCATGGCCTCAGTTACACAAAAAATTATCTGTTACACCATAATTTATACTCACTGCTCAGTTATATTCAAATTTAAATGAATATAACTGAGCAATGAGTATAAATTATGGACGACCCAGAGTCCGCTGGGAGGACAACATTAGACAATCTTTGAAGGATCGAGGACTAGAATGGAACCAGGCCAGGAGGAAGACAGCCGATAGGATAGTCTGGCGCTCTCTCTTCCAAACCTCTAAACCTCATGGTAGAAGGGGAACGACTAAGTAAGTAAGTAAGCTCAGTTATAAAACCACCACACATAAACTACGTACGATAAGTCCACCGGTGAACTACAATTGTCTGCAAAGTCACACATCATTTGAAAGATAACACTGTTTAATTCTCTTTAGGTCAAACACAGCATGCTGGGATTAATTTTAATCCAAATACCAGAATTTCAAAACTGAAATTCTGCCATTTTTGCTATCTTGATATTTGAGTTGTTAAAATTATTTGGTGAAAATAACAGATTAGGACCATTTCAAATAATAAATTCTATATTACTCTAGCTGTAACAGTCCAGATGCTGAGCAATAGCAGTTAAAGGAATCTTAATTGTTTTGTTTACTAACATCTTTTGACACTGGTAGGAAGTAATTTGAACAGGTGATGTAACTATCTTTTCAAATAAACATTTTTTCTATGACACATGTCTCTGTAGAAAACTATATATCATCAACTCACTTTCTCAGTTAAATTACACATCTGTCACAATTAAACGATATTTAATTAATCTATTATCAACCTTCTGCACTGTATTGAACTCATTCATAGGTGCCTAGTATACGACAAAGCTAGCAGAGTTAACATCAAATGCAACAAGCTTCTTACAACAGAGAGATAGACATAACCACAGACAGAGGGAGACACAGTGAAAGAAAGAGAGACAAACAGATATGAATATGCATAAGGCTTTACCCGTTTTCTTGCAGACCCATATTTTGGTGGTCGTTTTATGACCCTGTCCTTGTCTGTCCAACAGAATAGCGGCGTGTCCATATCAAACCTTGATGTATTCAATGCACTTAACAGAGGGTCATGGTTATTACCTGCACAGACAATAAAGATATCTGACACTACTGTCACCACTTGTGTAAACGTTCTTTCTTGTGTCTTACAAAAAAAAAAAACCTCACCTAAATCAACATATATATAGCAGGCTTTATTTTGACTGAAAAATTATTATAAATCTTAGTCTTTTTTCCAAGAGATGTACCAAAGACACTTAATTTGTGAAAACAGAAAGCAAAAAATATTTTTGTATGCTTAATATTTTGGGAGATAAGTAATGTGGATGCAGTGAAAATGAACTCAGGACTGTAATACTTGTCTTTTAGGCTGAATATTTTGACTAACTAACTGGTGATTCATTAACTTTCTTGGCGTTGAAAGCAACTCTCAGCAAAACATTAATGTACACATAAACATAAAGTTGGATATTTGAAGCAGAGCAAATGCCTAAAATCCAAGTTAATAAATAAGTTAGTGCCCCTGGTTTCCTCGAGTTTATGGGCCAGTGATCTCTTTCTTCCACTGTTTTCAGATGACATTCCATTCTTCAGTTATGTCAGAATCCCTTGACCTTCCAATTTTGCTGTTTCCCTATGAGGTTCCATGAAGACACTTAAAGTTAGAGGTTGGTTTGCTGAAGTATGTCCAATCTATCTCTATTTATGATTCCTTATTTGTCACTCTGGTTCCTTGGTGGTTTAGGTTACCCTAAGAGGTAATGGTTTGCAAATGCAACAGACCTGGCAAGTTTGCAGTCTATATTTATATACTGAGGTAAAATTGAATATATCCCCCTGCTCACAGTGACCCATAAAGTTGTGTCGCAATAGACATGTTTTTCTACACATTTTTCCTTCCAGTGCTATGCACTAATGCTTACACTTACTGAGGTAGAACAAAAACACCATAGGAAGGGTTATGCATGGGGTCAATAAAAGTGTACAATCATTGAAAAAAATTTTGCTGCACAAGCTTGTGAAAACACAAATGTTACTCCACTTACAACAGAAGATGCATAATTGCAACTTTTATGCAACAACTTGAATATTACTTTGTTAATAACTGAGATTGCATAATTTATGATTGTACTGTAATATCATTATGTACACTACAATAAAAATTATCACAACTAAAGTTTACAATATGATTTCTAACTTAAGCTAGCTTCTGCAGCTCTCAAACACACCTATCATTCATGCTTTTGCTTTCTGCCATACTGAATATATGCATTTAAAGAACAATGCAACAAATGAGTTTCCATCACAAATTGTAACTAGGATAGTCTGTTCCTAATTAGGCAAGAAACAAAATACTACTTTTGTTACTGTGTGCTACACTTGACAGCAAAATGTGGATTGTCACTCAGCAGGCCATTATTTGGTACTATCCTAAAGGTCTTGATTTCTGACTAAATCTCACCACCCAATTTTCAGAATCTTTCTGAAGTTTCTGTGCATGACCTTCATATACAGTTTGCTTAGTGTTCTTGTTCTCCATATTCTGCTTCATTTATCAAAATGCTTTGACATATGTGTACATATATATGTATTTAGTATTTTTCTTCACCTCACTGCATTTCTTCATGTTAAATGATGTAGTACTGTAGTCATAAAGCTAACCAATGACAACAAAACATCATGAAATTAATCAAATGTATTCTGACACAAGCCACACTTTGTACTTACGAGGAGTGGAGTTCTCTGCATCCACCCTGATATCTGGAGTATTTAAGGACACAAGACTGCTGAATGAGCTTGCACTAGATGGCAAAGTGGAAATCTTCTTTCTAACAATGTATGAGTTACAACTGTTGCTAATATTGATCTGACCAGTATCTGAGCTATCTTTCAGGGCAGCTTGTTCACAACAGCTGGCATCTTTGCTATTACCACCACATGTAATATGGCAGTCGGTCAGACAATCACCGTCACTACCTGAGCTGGTTAATCTGGGCCGCTTGATTCTTGTAGTCTTGCCTGGGGTTTCCAAAGATGGCACCTCCTGGAGCAGAACAACCAAAACATCTTTGAAATTATTTTTACAGTAAATTTTTGCAACATTATAACAACACAGAGAATTCACGATATAATATCTTTGCAAGCACATGATTGGAAAATCCATCCTTCTTCTTCCTCAAGTACCATGTCGAATGGCATAGATGGTCATGTCTGTTCACAACTTCTTGTCTCCTGCACTGTTTATCAATTCTGCTGTTGACTTCTTTCCATGCTACAATGTCAAGACTTAAAATGTTTTTCTTTCTGTCATTCTCTACCTCTTTTTTCTTCCATCATTCCTTCTCTCACAAAATATTCCAGCCTTCTTTTCATAACAAGCCCAAAGAAAGTGGTCTGAATCCTTTAGATATGTGTAATATGTTTCAATTTCTGTATGGCAGCAAGACATGGACAACCTATGCTAGGCAAGAAAGAAGGCTCAATACCTTCCATCTACACCACATCCTCGGCATTTCGTGGAAGGACAAAGTGACAGATGTCGAGGTGTTGTCACATGCTGGCCTTTAAAGCATGTATACACTGCTTAGATAGCACAAACTATGCTGGCTTAGCCATGTCCCCCGCATGGAAGATGGTCACATTCCGAAAGATATCTTCTATGGACAACTGGCAGATGGCAAAAGAACAGTTGGGTAACTGCAGCTGAGGTTCAAAGATGTGTGCAAAAGAGACATGAGAGGACTGGACATAAATCCAGCAACCTGGGAGGATGAAGCTGCCTATCGCACCACGTGACGATGCTCTCTACGGCGCCACCTCAGATTGGGCGAAAAGAAGCTCTCACAGCAAGCAGAAGAGAGGAGAAAACATCAAAAGGAACACAAGGAAAATTGCTGAGGGTTGTCACCTCAGGGGCACATTCCCAATGTCAGTTATGACAGAAGGAGCTATTACAAGGTAGCTTTAAAAAGTTCCAGGAATAGTCGATTCATGTTTGAATGAGTGATTATGTCATGGAGATTATAGTTTTATAAGTTGGTAGTGACCTTGAGGAAATGACATGGCTGATGTAACATTAACATGTACTCTCGAACAGAAGTTACAGAAGTTTGTTTGTGTGGTGTGCACGTAGCATCATTGGGGTTGAAAATGTCCTTGATTGAACAACGTACAAATGTCAAATTTTGTGTTTTGCTTGAGAAGTCACCCTCAGAAACAATAACCTTGCTTAATAAAGCATATGGTGATACCGCAATGAAGAAATCGCAAGTTTTTGAGTGGCACAAGCGTTTCCGTGAAGGTAGTATTAGTGTCGATGATGATCCATGTAGCGGACAACTGCCTACCTCAAAAAACAATGAAAAATTGAGTGTGTTCGGAACGTTGTTCGTGTTGACAGAAGACTTAGTGCAGAGAAAATAGCCTTAGAAGTGGAATATCAGTTGGAAGTTGCCACAGTATTCTCCACAATGAACTGCACATGCACCGTGTTTGTCAACACATGGCTCCCAAAATGTTATCTCCTGAACAGAAAGAAACGAGATTGACACTGGCAGGAGACCTAATCACTGTGGCTGATCAAGATAGCAATTTTCTCAACAACATAATCACAGGAGACGAGACGTGTTTTTTGTACGATCCTCAGATAAAACATTAGTCCTCTGAATGGAAATCACCCTCATCTCCCCGGACACAGAAATTTCGTTTGGACAAAGCAGCTGAGAGAGGTGTCAAAGAATGGGTTCCAGGAATGTTTTCAACAGCTTTATGGACGTTGGCAACAGTGTGTAGTTGCCGAAGGGAACTATTTTGAAGGAAATGTAGTGTAAATAATTGTATTGTTACTTATTTCTAAACAATACACAAATTCTGGGAACTTTTTGAAGCTACCTCGTATTATTATAATAAGTTTCAACTGATTGCATTCTTTATAAGAGTACATCTCTGTGGCTTCTAATTTCTGTCACATTTTGTTTGTTACCATCCAGGTCTAACAAGCATGAAGTAGTTTACGCTGTTTACAGAACTGTAAAATTCTCTTCATTACTGCAGCTGACAGATTTAATTTTTGTAGGTAAGATTACACTGCATGATGTGAAATTCTGCCTCTCAAAGGTACTAAGAAATGTAGTTAAACTGTAAGTGAAGAGGGTGTAACTCAGGACAATGTTAAACAATGGCAGCCACTTAAAATGATTTAAGGGATGTTGCATAAGAAGAATCTATTGAATGTCATAATATATCACCACCTTTCAGTTCCCTGTGAAATGTAAGCCTTCAGCTAATTCCTATCAAGTCATCCTGTCTTGTGCTAAGTGCTGAAGTTCTTTCCATGTCTTCTTTATCTTTTACATGTCTAATTTCACACATCTTCTTCTTCTTTGATCCTTAGCAACCAGCTGTCAAAGCAGTCAGTGGCCATTACGCCTGGTGGCATCTTGTAGGTGTCAAGAACTATATTAGCACGAACCCCAACATTGGTGGAGATGAAGACAGTTATATAACCAAGCGAACCCCAACAGTAGGGCAGGAACAAACTGCTTCCACTTTGTTCGGTCAGCAGCTATCCTTTGTGCAGTGCCTCAGGTCTGGTTCATTCTTTGCATCTTGGTCTCCACAGTTCTCCGCCATGTTGTTTTTGGTCGGCCTCTCGTTCACTTTCCTTAAGGGGTCCATAGCATAGCTGTTCTTGTGATGGCATCAGGATCTCTTCTGAGGACGCTGCCAACCCAACTCCAGCATTTGCCAGCTATGATGGTGTGCATGTCCTCTTGGTTGCTCTGAATAAGCAGTTCTTGGTTGGTGATGGTATTCAGCCAAAAGATTTGGAGAATTTTTCTTAGGCAGACTGTGTGGAAAGAGGACAATTTTGACATTTCCTTCTCTGTTACTCTCCAGCATTCCGTACCATAGAGAAGCACAGAAAGTACACAGCTCTCATATAATCTTAATTTTGTATTTGCGCTGTACTGGGAAAACTTCCACATAATATTTAGACTAGTAAAGGCTGTTCTCGCTTTATTCATTCTGTTGTTTATGTCTTTGCTTGTTCCACAGTCTGGTGTTACTATGTCTCCTAGGAAGCTTTCAAATATGACGAAGTAAAAAAAAAAGATCTTATCAAAAGCAGACACCATCAAATGAACAAGATTTAACAACATCACTCTTGAAATAAAGAAAACAAACAGATGAAGATGGTTGGGGTATGTAACAAGAATGCAGAATTAACAGAGATCCTTATGTAACCTTTAAATGGGAAAGTACATGGAAAGACAGGAAATTTAAAGTCTTGGTATAAGTGTTATCGATTAAAGTCAGTTGACTCAGACTTGAGTTGGACCTAAGTCACCCACAGTGACTTGACTTGACAGTTAGGTATTAGCAACTCGACTTGCCAATTCTGGCTAATCGACTCACCATGCTCATTCATAACGCACTTTTAACTAAGGAGAATCCAAAAATGGTTTTAGTTAAAGCAATATTACCTAGACATCACAGTGCTACAAGAATTCATTGGTGTGAACACAGTGTTTTTATAGCTTATCAGACACATTGGACACTGTTCTTAGACAAACATTCAGGGAGACAGACCAGCTTTCCAAACAATAACAGGCCGCCACTATGTAAACTAGTAAAGGGCAAGGTAATCATTTGACAAGACTGAAGCTTACATGACAACACCTCCAGTATGAGAATGGAGTTAGAGGCAGCTACTGTGGCCCTAAGGTGGCTGTCTGAAACTCTATTAACAAGGGCAGTTATTATGTTGGACTTTCCGTCCATGCTTTGGAATGTCCAAAAGGGATGGCTATGACATGTATGGAGAGCATACAGAGAGGCCTCAAACCTTCAGGAACTGGTGTGGATCTACTGTCCAGATCATACAATGAGAGAGCTGACAGACTAGTCTAGAGAGCATCCATAGCAGGGACACTAGATATGGATCAGGGAGATATACTAAGGACATTGTTAACAATAGCCAGTAAAAGAATTACACTGCAATGGATAAAAAAAAAAAAAAAGACTCAAGCCACTGGAATTTGGCATTAAACATAAGACCAGCAGGGATGGATGTGTGAGGACACTTCACGTATATATATATATATATATATATATATATATATATATATATATATATATATATATATATATATATATATATATATATATATATATATATATATATATATATATACACACATATACACACACACACAACTAGTATGCTATAGGAACATCCATATTCATACCCATTAACGGGACCTAAAACGTGTCAACAGTGAGGAATGCAGTTAGCGACCCATAACTAGACTGATTGCATCAGGGTCAGCGAACTAGAGCTGACTAAGACACTACTCCACCTCCAAGTGGTGGTCCTGGAAACAAGTTGCATCACTGCAGTCTGGCTGAGTGAGTAGGGATCGAAGAGGGAAGGCTAACCCGGTCCCAAAAATGCCATGCTGAAGTCGGATGTGTCGGCCGAAAGGCGCAAATATCGCAGCTTCGCTGTAAACGGACACAATGCAACCAACGTCCTTTTCAGGACGAATGAGGGAGAAGAAGAAGAATACCCATTAACATTTGCTGAGGAAGACTGAGCCCCTATTGTTTTGCTGCAATTTGGCATTAAACATAAGACTAGCAGGGTTGGACATGTGAGGATGCATCACGTGTATATACAACTAGGATGTTATAGGAACAATTCATATTCATACCCATTAACATTTGAGGAGGAAGAATGAGCCCTCATGGGCTTGCCCAGAGTGCAGTGATATCATTTCTGAGCAACAATAACATGTTTCTACACAGATGATAACAATCATACAGCCAGTGATCGTTGAGGAGGTACGTGCTATGTTGGCAGTCTTTTCAAGACAAGTACTCATCAGGCTTCACTATGCTAGCAGATAGACACTATGAGTCCTTTTCAGGGCCTAGTATCTATTAACACAGTACTTCAGTTAACGTTCACCTTTTTTTTTTTTGAGCGGCTAATAGCGTCCCGATATAACCACGGACCAAAATCTAGGTTAAAAGCAATGTGTGTTGCCTCAAGAAGGCAAAACCCGCAAGGAAAACAAAAACAGAGATCTATATAGGACAGTTATCCTACCATCCATCAAATAATTCTTGTGTTCTGGATGGCTTATGTATAAAAATTCAGTTTAATGCTAGGCTTTCATTATCAACAAATAAAGGACAAAGAGATAAAACCTGACATTATATAAATGAGTCCACAGGTTGACATTTGTGGCGTTGGCTATTGCACGCCACATACCAGAAAATAAATAAGATTTTGGTGCGGGTAAGCACGGCACGATGATGATTTATCACTATGTGTATTGTGCACATGACGTACACAGTTCGGGGATAGAAACGTACAGAGCTAGTGTTTACCCTGAAGGGTTGACTTGTGTTTTCTACTAGATGGTAGATAGATGAAAAATGTTTAATGAAAAATGTCTTAAAAGACATCAAGGTGTATAGATTACCAGTCAACAAAGGATTCGGAATTAGATAATGCATATGTCGTAACACAGAATATGGAATTACCTATCTTGTAATGCCTGTGAAGATGATGTTCAGTATACGTTGATTAAATGTTGAAATGTCAACAGAGTTCCCAAGTTGATATATCTATTGTTGAATGGAACTATTGAATTTCCTGTTACGGAGTTATTGTGGCTGTCCTGAACCCTGAGGACATTAAATATATGAACCCTGGACACAGTGTGAGAACGAGCATAATTACTCAACTGGACAGTATAAACTTTTAACGCCACAACATTAACATTAAAAAACAAATAAAAATTTACAATAAAAATAAGTCCTTACTTGTTCTTTCTCTTCTTCCAAAGCATTCAGTAAGCATGTGTACACTCTCTCACTGGGCAAGATATAAAAACTGTCGGGCAATTTATCAAGTTTCAAGTTGTAGTTTTCACTTGCACCAATTGATACATCAGGCGAATGAACAGTCACGTACTTTTCTGAAAAGTTGCTAACAGCAAGTGAGATAGATGTCGATGATGATGATGCAGCAGAGAAGGTTGAGGTTGAAGGAACAATCTGCTTCTCTCTACTTCTGCAAGAGTCTGCAGATAGTAGATATACTTGCTCACAAGATGGAACAAAAGTAACTGTTCCAGCGCTCCCCTCACTATCACGTAATCCACTTAGGAGAGCAGTGTCAATGTCATTCTCATCTTGACTGAACAGCCTATGACGTGGACGTGGTTGCTGTCGCACCTTGTGATAAAAACATGTACTGATCTTTAATGTTTGAATGGAACACTGTCCCATTTTTATTTCAATTGTGTCTAGCCATAAGTATACCGATTACAACTGTCACCAATGTTCCCCGTAATTTGTTACAGGCATGATGCACAACAATTTTCTTATGTGCCACATTTTTTCACATTTGTGTGACAGAAATGAAAATAAATGCATTCATTCATTTCCTGTTTAGTTCCCAATGGAGCAACCACTTGCATCTGGTCTACTTGCATCAAAGCACATGCTCCTGCAGTGCTGGTTTTTACAGCAATCAGTTTTACATAATGAGTTTACTGGCCACATGTACAACCTCTTACTAGTTACCTTTGACAACACGTCTGTGGGACCAGTAGTGTGATTCCTTCTTTGTCTCCTAAGAGACCCCAGGAACTACAGGGTGAGTTTACATGTATTCATTCATTACCTCTCAGTTCCCAATGGAGCATAAACCTTAACAAAAATGCGAGTTATGTTCTCATATCATTTGCCATCAGCTCAAGACCTTTCCATGTCTTCCTCATCATTTTCATTTATGTCTCTAATTCTCTTCTCCAAGTGTTTTTCAGTCTAGCTTGTAGCGAAAGAATTTTTATGAGTGTAGTATTCAGTAGTAGTTACTGAAAAGAACTGAAGAAGAATTCAGTCTGACAAGAATGTAGTCCCAGTGTCAGAGACGAGCACTGGTATCACAGGATAGTCACGGCTGTGAAGGTCTCTACTTCAGATAGTATTCAGGTTAAAGATAGAGCCTAAGTTGCCACCTTGCTACGTAACTAACCTATGATAATCAAACAAATTCAGCAAAACTCATTTCAACTATATAAAATTAATAAGTCAGCTGATTACAATTACTGAATCAATTTATTATGTACATCTATCTTTTTTCCTTGTGCATAAGTGAATGATGAAAAATGATTGAATACAAATTAATTACAAAATTGCTTTATAGTTGAGTTACACTAAATAAGAAGTCCTTTCTGGAATCTTCTGAATATCATAAAATGTTCTTCTATATGTTCCTTTAACACTTAAGTATATCTTGTATGGTCTAATGTTTCAGAACTGTTCTCTCATCCCTACACAAAGTTAATAAGCTTTGATTCTTTTGACTTCTCACAATGGTTGCAGGAATTTGGTCACACAGAATACTTATATTAAAGTTCTGTGACTGTCCTCTATGAGTATATACATGAGTTGAAGGTCTGGCACTGGGACCACCACCACTGATGGGGCCCAGGGCTGAATTCTAGATGACAATATCTGATGCTCCTGTGTTGTTCAGGAAGGCAACTATCGACCTAGGATTCTAGACCACTGATGTATGACACAGATCAACCTGGGGACAATATGGGACAAATGGCTAGCCTTTGGTTATAGGGCCCACAAGCCTATGTGTCCATGAATGATAGTGTTCAGATGTTTGCATGTATTTGAATTATACATGGATCAGTTCTGAATAGAATAGCGAGACAAGACAGGTGACTAACTGCATAGATCATTCTAATATAATACATGAATAAATATAATACATTTTTAAACATGATGATGATGTTACCGTCGCCTTTTACACTCTGGAGTGCCAAGTCCATTATTCCTGACATTTCTGCTAACCAATGGTAAGCATCGAATTCCTTTCTATCCACAACTCAAATACAGTGCAGTCCTCTGGCCTGATCCTGATACAATTCTATTTAAACAAGCTGTAATAAAACAATTAATTATTCATAAACTTACATACCCACTAGAATCAATGTAAAGCACAGAACAGTCTTGGTTTGGTGATGGAAGAACTGCACGGCAACAGATGGTAAAAGTTTTGCCTTCACAAGCGTCTTCCTCCGTCCGTCTGACTTCTGCTGTGTGTGTGTGTGAAGTTTGCAATTTCCACTGCTTGCCCTTTAAAGGGGGTGGGCGAGCATACTAGAACGAACGAACGAACGAACGAACGAACTTTATTTTCAAAGGGTTAAGAATTGGGCACGCAGGCCCGTCTGACATTCTGCCCTTCTTCTCTCTCTCATCATGTATACTAATATCCTTTCATCCTCACATTTACTTTAAGCATTATTAAGGCATTTATCATTATAAAAGTAATATTACATTTGCAATAATCATCATAATTAAAGTGTTTTTAAAATAAAATAAAATAATAATAAAAAAAATAATAGTAATAATGAATTTGAAAAATAAATAAATAAATAAATTAAAAAAAAAAAAAAATAAATAAATAAAAAAAAAATAAATAAAATTAAAAAAAATAAATAAATAAAATAAAAAAAGAATCGAATTCTTCGTACTGTAAATTAGTGATTTGAGACATATTTAGAGGTATGTTATGAGAACTTGTAAAATGTTCATACGGTGTTCAACTGAATGACTCAGGGACTTTTTTTTTTTTTTTTTTAGGTTCATCAAGATGAGGTGGGTAGACAGTTACTTTCCATTTTCCTTTCCATTTCCTTTGCGTCCCAAACTCAAGACCAGAATCAGACTAGGTAGATAGTTAGATAGACATATACGAAAGCAATTAATTTGCCAAGGGTTGAAAATCGGACACAGTCCCCTCTTGCATTCTTCCATCCTCTTGCTCATCTTTTATTACTGTTACTCAACATTCTCCAGCGTACTGAAAGTATTAATTTAAGGACAGTGCAACATTACAAGGAAGTATAACAGCATACATTAACAGTACCTGATCATAAAATTAAGAATATAAGTTATTAAGAATATAATATTAAGAATAAGTATATTGTAATGAAAACTAGATCATCAGAGCCTCCATACAGTATATTAGATAAAAGTACAACACAATCAGTTAGGGTGGCATATAATCAGCACTCATAAAGTATTTGAATAGCATACGATTGTATGAGTAAGGGCTGTGCGTGTTTTTCAGGTCATTGGGAAGATTGTTCCAAAGATGAGCAGCTGAGTAAGCCAAACTAGTTTTAAATAGGTCAAGCCTGGGCTTGGGTACCTGTAATTTATTTAAGCGCTGACTACGTCTGTCATTGTATTTTAAAAGCGGCCAAAGATACTTTGGAGCATTCTGTGACAGGATTTTGTGAATAAATTTCCCTTTGTTAAAGAGGAAGCGCTTCCTGAGGGGTAATATTTGAAGATAATTATATAAATCTATACAATGTGATTGGTGTTTATCAGCAACAAGGCGCATTGCGCGTTTTTGAAGCGAGTGGAGCCTTCTTGTGTTGGAGACAGAACAACCATCCCAGATTGTGGAACAATAGTCTAGATGCGTTTGTATATGAGATATGTAGAACATTTTCCTTGCCTCTTCATCCAGGAAATGTTTAATTTTGGCTAATTGGTAAACTTTTTGTGCTGTTTGTTTTGTGAGTGCATGTACATGTGAGTTCCAACTTAGGTGTTGGTCAACAGTGATACCTAGAGTTCTGTGTTCATTTACGTTTTCAATTAGTGATGTTCCAATGAAGAGCTGAAGTGTTGTTTTCTGCAAGTTTTGTAGTTTTTGTCTGGTTGATATTAACATACATTTTGTTTTACTAATATTTATTTGCATGCGATTCTCGTTGCTCCACGTAATAAGATTATGTGTATCGTTTTGTAAAGATTGTTCTAGTGTGGTGCAACATTTATCACTAGTATAGACAGTACAGTCATCGGCAAAAAGGTCACATGATGAGTGTTTGAAATAATGCAGTGTCAGTTATCAGACTGCGTATTTGGTGCAGACTTGAGCGAGTTTGTGTTAGCTGGGTCCAGAATTCTTCTTCATGCTTCTCAACCCTGTTATCCATGACTTTTATCTATATCTTCGTTCACTTTCAATAACTTCTGCTTTCCAATTATACAAAGTTTTCCGTAATTGTTTCCGACTTTGGTTTACATCAAATTTTTAAAGACAATGGAAACAGCAGTTTTCAACATGCTGGCGGCTTTACTTATCATTTTCTCCAAAAGTACTGCACACAGCAACTATTCCTTTGAATTGAATAAAGCTGGTCTTATTCTCCAAAAAACGAAATAACTGTCATCACTTTCTGTCACTGCATTCACTTGTACGACACACGAATCCATCTTTATACTTGCACACTTTCCTTTCCTCTGCAGAACGGCATTATAAAAACCAGTTCGTCTACAAGCGAGCTCGCGGCTTTCGATATTCTGGCAATATTCTTCTTCTTTCTCTCATGACAAGGCACTGTGTTTACAACTCGTTACATACCTTTAATTCGCTTACCATGAGAATTCCAGAAGAAGGACTGCCAGGTAATGTTATCAACAGGTTTCCTCTGTGTGTGCACAATCCATTGCCAGCATTTTCTTATCTCTTGTTCCAGTGGTCCTAGCTTGACAGAAGACATTTTCAACCACATTTTTCAGGTAGACAATTATCCAGGAGCTTTTGACATATCAGCAGTGTACGCAAATAACTCTAGTCTTCACAGCATTTAAATTAGTTTTTCCTTTTTTTTTCCTAACTGTAAAAGCAGTCAGTAGTCACTGAATTCATAAGAAAAGGGAAGATCAGCAGTTGCAGCCAAAGGAGTTATACACTTGTGTGATCATTAGAAAATTATGGTGCTTGATGCAGAGAAAATATGAAAGAGATAGATGATCAGTAACTTTTCAGCCAAAATTACCAGAAGGAAGCATAAATTCTGTCCATCTTACCTGAATGCTGAACTTCCTACTGAAACAACTGTTCGGGATGTATGACAGAGATTTTTCTTTCTTGCTGCTGGTTAAATCATCCCCCTTACTGCTTATAATCTTATTTATATCCACTGTAGTTTGGGCATGCTCCACTGTTACATCAGACACTGTAAGTTCATTCAGATCATCATTAGATAACTGAAAGACTGACACAGATGATGCACAGCATGCGCTGTCATTTTGATTTTCTGAAGCACTTATAAGACTAAAGTTGTCTTCTCTGATGAATGCTATTTGTTTTGAGTCCGCTTTCATGTTAAAAACTTCTTCTTTAATATCCTGAAGGAGGTTGTAGCATCTTCGACCATGGGCAGACCTGGAGATTTGTTATCAAGATTAGTTCTCAACTTACACAACTGCTATGTAATGTTCATATCAGTCAAAGCTTGACTTTTATAGACTGAGTGGAGAGGGGAAGAATGTACTATATTTAGATATCGGAAATCAGATTTTGTTGTCTTGAATTTATTACATAATATATCTTAATTATAACCCATCAAGGTTTGAACGGGATACTTTGTTTAAAAAAAAAAATTTATAGCTAATTTTTTGTCTGGATTTGGTAACCAAAAGAAAAGAATTCATGTAGTCTAGGCTACAAACATGACACAAATTTATTTGCCATAACCAGACAGCTAATTATGTTGTTGCCACTGTCATTTAACTAAGGCTGCTGAGTTTGTCACTCTTTTGCAGCCAGTGCCAAACTGAAGTCTTTGCATGTGTTCAGTAGCTGTTGGGTGATGTCGTATAGGAAGCCTGCACCAAGCAGTCATATAGTCTTGTAGCAATGGTTTCTGTGGCAATTAGTTTTATATGATGAGGTTGCCAGCCTCATACACAACCTCATATTAGTTGCCTTGCATGACATGCCTGAGGGTGCAGTAGCCCTATTATTTCTTTGTTTCTTCAGAGACTCCTTACATGTAATTTATATATAATTTAATAGAAGTGAAGATGAAGTTTTATCAATTAAAAATATATCAAAACATTTAAGGGAAATGGAAAATTTTTTGTATTTTCTTCTGAATTGGATATGCAAACATAATACTAACTTCATCATATATGTCTCCTAGATTTTTTGTTGTTGTTCAACTAGGACTGCTGAGCTCTTTTGCTCCATTGCAGCCAATACCAAGTTGAAGAGTGCTTGATAGATCTTGGCTTTTCTGCCATTCCAAAACGTGTTGAGTTGCATTCATTAGCTCGTTTCTCCAGCTTGGCTCACATTAAAAATATCATCACATCTGCTCCCAAGCTAGGAGGAAGAAGCGTGTGGCATACTGTGCTTTCTCCACCACCCAAGGGGGCTCTCCAAATATACAGAGCTAAAATACTCCCAGGGAATCGTCACGTCCTGCACAGAATCACTTCTCAGCTCCCCTGCCTATCATGGGGTCTATAGTGAGATCCTCCTGTATGCAGGCAACCAGGTAAAAGCCAAAGTTACGTCTAGGGCTCAAGTGACTCCCCCAAGCTTAGTGTGCAATGCTGGGTTCTCAACATGTTTCACCACAGGAGAAATCCCTGGAAGTAGATGGATGATTTCAAGAGTCAATGAGAGTGTAATTAGCCTCATAGATAGATGTTCACATCCAAATCTATATACTATAGCATTATGCACAGCTGGTGGTCATGTAAGGATGACTCCAGATATGCCTCCATGCATATGTCTGCCAGATAATTTAGTGACTATAATTGATTTACTCAGGTTCTTACGTAAGAAACACTTTCCGCTGTTTGTCTGAGAAGTCAGCATGAAGCTTTTCCACTGAGCACTGGGACCAGTGACCACCTTCTTTCCATAACGCTACTTGTCCTTGGTTTTTACCTGTAGAAAGAAACTTGACATAGTAAACTTTCTGGAACAAACTTCCAAGCATAAAGTTTTAATTAAGTCTCAGTGAAGATGTAGTATCGTACACATATCTTGGCAGTAATATAGACAAAGTTGGAGGGACAGACAGCGATATCAAAATAAGAATACAAAAGGCAAGAGGAGCTTTAATGTGACACATTTACTAATTTAATGTTCATTGGGAAATATATGGAGAACAAGAGAAATAGGATCCAACACGAAAATAAGAATCTTCAACTCAAATGTGAAGTCAGTCTTATTGTATGGCTCGGAGACATGGAGAACAACAAAGACAACAACAAAAAAACTACAGACTTTCATAAATGGGTGTTTGCGTAGAATAGAGGGATTAAAATGGTATGACAAGGTTACCAACGTGGAACTAATGACAAGAACTAGACAAGTGCCAGTGGAACAAGAGATGAGAAGAAGACAATGGCAATGGATAGGACACACACTGAGGAAACCTGCTGATAGCTTTACAAGGCAGTCCTTGTTCTGGAACCCCCAGGGCAATAGAGGCAGAGGTAGACCAAGAAGCACACGGAGAAGAGAGCTGGAAACAGAGGTGAAAATGATGAGGAGAACATGGAAAGAACTTGAGATGATGGCACGTGAGAGGAGGACTTGGCATGTGTTTGTTGAAGGCCTATGCTCCTTTGGGAGTGGAGGGTTGTGAATGAATAAAGTTTTAAGATATTTATTTGTCTTTTCCATGTTTTAATGGAGAGGATGAGGGGTAGAAGAATATGCAGTAGGGCTGTTTTACTAAGACATAGAACATCTCACATTACAACCATAAGGTCTTTGTCAGGGACCAGATGTACAATAACAGTACAGTGATTGATTCTGCTTTCCAAAGCTTGCAGTTCATGTCTCTTAATGCAGGATAAGTTGAACATTATTTTCTCTGATATATTTTTTGTTTGTTTGTTTTTGAGTGTAGAAGTTATTTATGTGCATTGAAAGTGTCATTTTAAAATGGTTTTGCTTTTTTATTATGGCTGCTGGCTAAAAGCGGAATCTCTCATCCCCAACTGTGACTGACAGTGTGTGATCGAGGAAGTGGAGGGGAACTGCGGTAAGACGTGGAATACAATGGACGGGTTTGAAAAAAAATTGAAAAAAGGTGATTCGTCTTTTGTCCTCGTAAGACGAATCACCTTTTTTCGATTTTTTTTCAAACCCGTCCACTGACAGTATGTGATATCACATGGCTTTGCATGCTGACTGGGTGATAACATAACGTCTATCAGTATATCATAAGTTAGATTTAAACATTAACACAGTTACTGTAGTGGTTTAGTCTTTATATATTAATTGTTTTGTCTAGTTTACAACATGAGTTTATTAATGTAATAATTTATGAACACAGTGTACAGTTAAAGTTTTGAAGAATAATTGAGAAGTTAAAAAGGAAAACATTGTTACTGAATCACTGCGCTGACTTCCGAATTTGATATACATGTATGTAACCACAAACATAGTCATAGATTCTTTTAAGAGGCAACAAAACATAGAACAAATGTACTGTGAGTACTTTTAGTATCTGTAGTTTGGCATGCAGGAACATTAATGAGTTCAACTAGTTCACACAAATACATATATTGTATTCATTCCCAGTGCAGCATAGGTCCCCAAAAAGTACAGTCCAAGAATTCCTATTCTGTAAAGTCTGTTTAAGATCTTTCCATGCCTTCATCCCGTAATTACATATTAAGTGTGACATTTGAACAGATCTTTCTGTGACTCTGAACATCTTTCTTAACAGTCAATACGAGTATAAACTAATTACAGTATGTAAATAAATGTTGATAATTATGTCACTCCCTACAGTAAATGAAACATGTTAAAAAAAAAAAAAAGATAAAGATAATGCCACTGCACATTCTGCCATTGTGGTGAGAGGTGTTAGAGACTTTACTTAAACTAGATCTCAACTTTATGAAGTGGGGTGACCGCCTTTCCTTACTGCCATGAGCACGGCTGTTTGCGCCGTCCAAAAAGTCGCTACTTTAGTTGCTCGCCCTTTCTCCTGATCCCAAGACAATTAATCTTTTTAACAGGCGAGCATAGGAAGCGCTTACATTTGCGGGAAATATCCGCTTTGGCCCAAATAAAAGCATGAGATTTAAACTAGTTTACACGCATTCCTGATATGTGCAGGACTAAAATAAGTGTGGATTTTCACTGTTTTATCATTTTATTTTGCTTTGTAACAGCTGTTACAAAAAGCATCCTCATGTGTGGAAAATATTACAGAAGGTGACACATTTACTAACTAAATCACCAAAAATCTTTGGAGCCCAGACAGTTCAATTTTTTTTTTAAATGTTCAGAAGAAATTAAAGATTTTCACCACCTAATTTCATCTTGGCAGCTTGACACTATTAATGTAGGGAAGTCAATTTCATAAGTCAGGGATAACAAAAACAGAAGCATGAAGGGGCAGAAAGAAAATGGACAAGAGAGATTACATGTGAATGGGTGCATGTGGAAATGAGTTTGTGGGCGATGATCGATAAGTGTTATAGACACCATTAGCAAATATTAAAGATTTATGTGGCTTTATTTGTAGTTTATGGCTTGATCAAATCAGAGACACATATAACAATTTAGAAATATTTATAAATGGTATGAAAGCTCAGATAGAGTTATTAAAAGAGTTAGAGTGGGAAGGGGAAAAGTTTTTAAAATTTTTTTAAATTGGGGATTATGACTTTTAAAGAAAATTTGATTAATGGATTGTCCGGAGCTCAAGGAACATACCCATGTCTTTGGTGTCTCCAGCCAAATAAGATGATTAAGACATTAGTTCAACAAAAAACTTTAAAACAAAGAAGTCTGGCCTTGTTGACGAGAGATTACATGAGATTTATGAAATTTGGAAAAAAGAAATAAAAAACAAGTAGCACTTTATCACAATATTTTTTACATAAACCAATGTTAGATAATGAAATTGAATATATGGTTCCTCCTTACCTTCATATTTTGATAGGCATTTTTTAAAACACCACAGACTTCTAGAACATGTAGCAGATAAAACAGACATTAAGATCTGTGACGGGGTGGGCAAGATGATGATGATGATGTTGTGATATTTGATCACTCTCTTGCACACTCGCAACTGACCTGATCAACAATAAAACTCTTGATTCTTAAGGCAGGGGCTGTATTTATTTTTACAACCCATTCAGTGACTAAGGGCACACTGAAGCAAACATTAAACAAATAACAAAGCGAACAAAACCAAACACCAAACAAACAAACACCCAGCCTGTGCTCGATTGCTAATCTGAAGAAGCAAACAAAGCAACGGCTAGTTAAAATCATAGTTAAATAATGATACTCTCACCTGCCAAACAGTCCTTCCACGCCACCTGACACCCTCAACTATCACACACTCATGCGTGTCGTCCAATGCGACTAGTATGGTGTTGTGCATGAGGCTGGCAATCTCACCGTGTAACATAGGTTGCTACCAAAACCACTACTGCAAGAGCACACACCCAACTATCACACACACACACACACTCATGCATGTTGTCTAGCGATACTAGTATAGTGTTGTGCATGAGGCTGGCAATCTCACCGTGTAATATAGGTTGCTACCGAAACCACTACTGCAAGAGCATCTGAATGCTTCATGCGGAGGCAAACCACACTGGTGGCCCCATGCTCCCTCAGGAGCGGAGAAGAGAAATATATATCTCCAAGTGAGCCCACGTGCTCTCACAAACCATTCTTCACATAACAATAATTAAATAATAATCAACTGGACTTAAAATAATATTCTTCAACTACATGTTCAACAAATACTCTCAATAATAAGAATAAACCACCACCTCGCAACTGATCTCTCAGTATTCGTCACTGCACTCTGAAGCATGTTGTATATGCCGACTGATGAGATTGAGAACTCATCATACAAAACCATTGTTACAGAAACAAACCACTGCCATAGCATATAAATGCTTCATGCAGGTTTCTGTTGGATTCAGCTGCACTGGTGTCGCCCTACTCCGCAAGGAGCAAACAGGAACGTTTATGTCTCAAATGTGCTTTACACACAAAGGAGTGGCTCTAATCTCACCAGAAATCTAAATGGCTATTCTCACTTCAAAGTAACCCATTAAATATATACAGTAGAATTATGATAAGTAGGCTATCGTGAAATACACTCAATTACCATAGCATCAAAGAATAAAATATAATTATTCTTAACTTTAACAAAAATGGAACTAAATACATCAACTAAAGGAAATTTAACACGACAACTCTCTCTTTTATTACTGGGGAAAATTACATTTAACCTACTTTCACCCACGTGTCAATTCACACGATATAAAACTGCGTAACATTAAGTGATAACTAAGAGTGTTAAATGCAGACTCCTTGGCACCTTCTTCTACGCATGGTCATCAACACGTGGTCCTCCCGGTTGCCATCTTCCCAACTAGTAAATATTATCTAAATTAAAGTAATAAATCGCTTCTCTGCCTGGTTTCATGTATGAGATAGTTTCATACTATATTTGCCTTTCTTGCCCGGTCTGATGATTGAAATAATTGCTACTAAAACTCTCACATCTGTGATTTGGACTTACACTATTAAAATCAATCCATGCATATTATTTTCACTCATTTATGTTTCAAGACTAAATTATCAGGTCCTGGAAACACATCAATCTATTTATTTCATTAACCATTAAAACAGACACGCTCAATATAATTTCAGAATTATAGAACACTAATGCTATTCTAAATTAACTCACGTGCTCAAGGCATTTACAGCTTGGCTCTGGTGTCTAACTTCGCTTTCTCTTGTCTGGACTGAATCTTCAAATAGGCCTGTTTGCCGCTCGCTATCTCTTTTATAAGCCCTAGGTCGAATCACTCAACTTTAGTGCGCTGCGCGGATTAATTTTGCTCCTTAAATAACACTCGCCTTTATTGCTCTATTAGGCACGAAAACACAGATATGGCCCACAACTATCAAATATAACACACGACTATCAAATATAACACACAACTAATTCTTAGGCTTTATTATGGCCTAGTCATCAATCTTCTTCTTTGTCAGAATTTTCACATCCCAGCAATGCTTGCTCGCGCCGTCACGTGGGCTGACAGTCACGTGGGTTGCGCGCACATCGAAAATATACGGGCGATAAATATGCCATGAACATGAAGGGGGAAGCCGGGGTGTCTTTACGGCCCCATCGCAGATCTTTGAGAATTAGCAAGATATATACACACCAACACTACTACCGTTTAAAATTTTAAGAATTTTGGTAGCAACTGCAAAAGTGCATTAGAAGCCAAAATTGAATTTTTCCAGACAGAAATTGAACTTTGTGAAGATGAGGAGTAGAAAGCTAGTTTTGAAGTTAAGCTTGCAAATGTGCAAGATGGAATGGCCCAACTTCAGTTTGCAGGTCTGTGTGCTAGATCTGGTCCACAGTTTGTTCACACTTGGATGAGGTACTAGCCAAACACAAAATCATACAACAGTCTTATCACAGAAGATTATTTATAGGGAATTACGCCACAAATATCTGACATCAAAAGTTTATAAAGATCTCACTAAAGCAATCATTAGATGAACACTGATGCTTACAAACAATAAAGATATCACGGACATAGTTTTTTTTTAAATCACAGACATAGCTTTTATTGCTAGAGAACAGTTTAACTCACTCAATGAAGCTTTTGAGAAAGTACTTAACAACTCACACAGCAAATCTATATGTCAAGAATCTGCCTCATTAATACAAGCATCAAACAGACATACATGATTTTGTTCAGAAAGTTCTTCCCCAATAAGATAATTCCTAAACAGCATTTATTAGAAAAACACTGCACAAACTGGATCAGAACTCATGGCTTTGGAATGGGCAAACATGGAGAACAAGATGGGGAATTTATACATTCAAAAAGATCTAATATTGAAAAACAAACATGCAGTATTAGAAACATGTTCACAGTTGAAATTCGTAATGGAAACGCATTTGCTACTGTGGTGAAAAATTCTAATACCCATATATAAATTAGAACATAAATGTAAAGCAGAAAGCAAATATAAGAAAGAAAGAAGAATGGAGCAAGACCAGTGCGTTCCCAATAGCGCAAAAGCCTGAGATTAATAACGCAGTCATGGCGCAACACACGATCTCTGCTTTTCCTACTGCATTCTTCAAATAATTGTATCGCCACACCCCCTATAAAACGTGTACTGTATTTTCATAATGACCTAGATACAAATACTAACATTAATGTAATTATACGCACAAGGTTAACCTAGAAAGACAGACGGACTAAGCAGAGACGAGAAAGGATAGACGGAGCGAAGCAATAGTACTATGTCGTCTCGCGATTCAAAAGTGAATGCCAATCACATGCGAAACGCGTGAGGGCGATTTCAAATAAACAGTGATGAAAAAACTAACGACACGACATTAGGTTTCAAAAACAGGTTTAATTCTTATTAGGAAACATGACATTCCCCTGTTTTACATCTGATTCCTGACTTTATACTGATAGTACAGTTAAAAAGATGCGGACAGATAGTAGTTAAAAATAAACAACTAAGATCGAAAAAAGACAGTATTTTTAAATAAGCCATTTAGTCTCATGATAATTGTATATTCGGGTTTCTGAAGACTTGTGGACAAAGAATATGTAATTGGTTGTTTAAATAGTCCATTAGATAATGAAATATTGGTAATAAAACATATCAAGAACAGAGATACTGTCATGTCGAGTCATTTCTGCTTGGATGGAATGGCATGATTTTTTTTGAAAACACGTAGGTGAAAGACGGCTAAAATAATACAAAGTAGGGGATTGGCTGGATTTTGAAGGAAGCCGAGGTATGATTGGCTAACTTAGATATACGAATCTAGTTGTTGATAGTAACATAGTAGTGTGAGATTTTTTTTTAAAGTTAATTCAAAAATAAAGATAGGCTTAGTCCAATTGGCCAAGGCATGTGACCTTAACGAAAGAGTACGCTACTCGTTGCCATTTAAAAAAAAATATTCATAAGAGCAGGAAGCGGTGACAGACTTGTGCTGTGTTTTATAAGATATAACTACAGAAATCAGTCTGGACAGTAGGCAAATCTGAAAGTGTGCCATATTAAATTGCCTTATTCATCGTAACCTGTGTATATTTCCTTTACATGTGGTAAGATTGATTTTATTGACTTTTTAGATTTGAAAAAGGGTTGTGTATAAGAAAAGGCCATGACAAAAGGTTGTAATTAAATGGTTCCATAGCAGACTTAGGCATAGCCTAGTTGTTGATGCATTATACTATGGACCATTTAAGAAAGTTAGAACTACAGGAATATATATGATGATCATGCAGAAACATTACACCTATCTTATTGCATGGTGAAGTATTGCAGGAATGGCAGAGGCGTAGCCTCCATTAGGGAAAAATAAAAGAAAACTGGTACCATTTGTTCCATCACATGAAAGTGGAGAAGCTAGGTTGTCAGAAGAGCTGACCATGTTCTTTTGTGAAATATATGTTTACAGGTAAATTTGGAGGAATTAGTTTGATATTAACTCTTAGTATACGAGCTAATTTCATGACTACCATTACAGATATTGCAATAAATAATTTATTTATAAAGATAACATAAAGTGTTATATATCAAAATGTGAAGAAATGAAACCCCTATATCATGCATGTAACTAAATTGTTCAGTGGTTTTAAACATGCATTCAGCTATAAATTTTCACTATTGACGGGGATCGATCATCGGCCTCTCTAGAAGGCCGCTCGTATACTAAGAGTTAAGACAGAACCATAACTTGCTTTGACAGGGGTTCCTGCTGGTACTTGTATGATGCTGATACTGAATGATAGAGCAATTCAGCACTAGATCAAGGAGTCTCTGACACCTGCTGTTATAAAAGAGGCTTAAGACCAGAGGATTGTGAAGCGTTTGGCCAAACTGACTGCAATTGCTGTGATTCCAGGGCTCAGATAAGTGATATCTGGCCTGGAACAACTTATTACTATTCCTTAAAGATCTCCTGCATTGAATAAAAACATTCCTCCAAAAAGAATAACAGAGACCATATTATTATTATTATTATTTTTTTTTTTTTTGCGTACGCCCGCTAATACTCGAGGCGAAATCTCAGGTTATTATTTTATGTCTAACCTGACATTGATTTTACGTGAGTATCCCTTTATTTCTTGTACAGAGACAGGTGTCCCTCGCCATTCAGGCAAATACTCGCCAATTTCGGAGGTACCCATTGCAGCTGGGTCGGCTCAGGAGCCGCCAGTCCCTGGTCGACGACACTCCTTCAAATGTTCTCGCCAGGTCTCGAGTTAATCCAGTCCAAATCCCGGTCGACGAAAAATCCTCAAATGCCGTCGCCCGGGTTTGATCCTGTATCACCCGGTCGCCAGAGCGGTGTTGTAACCACTACGCTAGCGCGGCTCCCACCATATTATTAAAACTAAAGAACATTGGGATGATGAATTCCCGACATGCTTCATAATACCAGTAATTAGATATATTAAAGAATATCCATTTGAAAATTACTGTCTATTGCATGTAAATATTTTAATATATATTTGTAATTATATTATGCAATCAAATTGATTATCATTGACTAGAGTCCTGACCAAAACAATATTTAGGCTCAGGACCAATAAATTTTAACAGAAAATTTTTCATTATAAAATTTAACAGCTGGAGTTAGTTGAGTTTATCTTAGGATTTAATATTTGTTTGTATATGTTTTGTATTGAGATTATTCCACAACACTATTACAATACCCTAGACACTTAACGAAGCTATTATTCACATTGATCAAGAATAAGTCTGATTGAGATCGAAATGTGGTAGCAAGTAAGGTCTTCTGTATACACACCAAACTTATTATCTTCAGAAACCTTCACAGCTGATCTCATTCAGTACACTAGGTCCCCTATCACCATATTTATACCTCATCAACTCACCACAGCTACAAATGTCTCCATCTGTCAATATACAAATGCCTTGCAGGAAACCTGCACCAAAGAATACATGTACTCTTGTAGCAGTGGCTTCTGTAACAATATTTTACATGATAAGGCTGCCAGCCTCACACAAACCTCATATGACATGCCTCAGGGAGTAGGAACTCTATTCTTTACTTGGTTCCTGGGGAACTACACAAAGTGTGTATTCATGTTGCATAAAAAATAATAACAGATCTTTTTTTTTTTTTTTAAACACAAAAGTTTCCACAATTTTGTGTGTTTATATCAACCAATTTTAAAATTTCAGCCAATATTATTTTCTCTCAACTGGTATTTGGCCTATTTAACTATCCTAGTCAATAATTTGAAATGAGTATTCCAAAATATATTTTGGGAATGTTACAATATGAAAGCACTAAAAACCTTCCCACGCTGCTACTGTTTTACAGGGTAGGAGATCCTCCAAAGACTATTGCAGAAATGGTACAGAAGTAAACAAAAGGCAAAAAGAAGCCATAGTCATAAATCCTAAGTACTGTTATGTTGAATCATAAACCCTGAATATTAACACATGCTCATTCCCCTTGTAAAGAGAGATGATATAATTCTGACAAATCTTATGTACTTACACTCATCATTAATTAGGTAGCTGATGGTGTCCTCTAGATCTTGTATGTGTTTCTCACATTCTTGAAGAATAAGAGCCTATAAATAACAAGATGATATAAGATGCTGCACAGAAATTAAAAAACAAAGTTGCAGAATATCTTTGGCATGCAAAATAAAAAGCAAATTTATAAATCTTCTTGCTAGAACAGGATGACAAAATGCATTATCTACTTGGGTTATCTCTACATTGGGGAGATTAGGACAATGGAATACCACTGCTATTTAAAACATACCCAATGCAGGAAGTATAAAATTTGGGTTTCAAAATAAATGTGTATCCTCATGAACCTTAACAAGCAAATACCTGCTGACATCAGCAGAGCTGCAGAAGACTGTTTCTGTGCCCATGATAAATTATGAGCACATCTGGAAAGAGAAAATAACCCAAGAAGGACGTGAAAAGTGCATATAATAACTACTGAGGAGGGGAGACATCCATACCATCAGCTGCCATCTCCACATTGAAAGTAGACTGCAGGGGGTCTCAAATGTCTTCTATCTTTTGGCTTCATGGTATATTCTGACAGACTCTTTTCCTGTTCATCTCTTGACACCATCTTCTCACTTATCGCGCTGTCTTCCTCTTGCAGGTTTGCCTTCAACTTCTACATCAAGGGTACCAAATGCTCTCATAGTCAGAAGTGGAGTTGAGGATGAGATCTTAATTTCCATTTAAATGCTCCTAAGGCATGCGCAATACATAGCCTCTGACAGCAAAAGCCCAACTCCTGGCCTTCTCGTGGCGGGATATGTTTATACTAACAGGAGATGGGGTGAAGAGCGAGTCTCTGGTGCTCTAAAACCAGAATGCTCCGGGTAGATGAAGCTTGTAAGCCTTGGACAGCAGTTCATCTAGGAGAAGGAAAACTGATTTCAAACCATCTGCTGCCTTGCAAGTAGGCTGGGGACAGCCAAAGGCTAACGACAGCAAACCAGAATAAAACTGCTTGCTAAAATCAGATGTGCCTGGCCGAAAAGCGCAGATGTAAACTATGACACAGATATTGTCCATTCATAACAAGAACAAACAAAGCAGAAGAACTCTTCCTTCCATTCAGCATGGTGTTATGTCTTTTTATATGGCCATAATAATTTAGCTGTCTAACTCTGATCTCCTCATTAATTCTCTTTTCATTCCTAGCTTTTCCAGGGCAGAAATATTCAAAAGGAAGAAACAAGAGTTAAGTACTACCAGTACCAAGTAATACATTCAATATGAAAACCCTTGACAAGGTGAATGTCATGAAAAATTATAAAGCTTAATGAAGATTATCATTATTCACAATGAAGATTAAGTAGCTTGAAGTCTGTAAAAAAATTCTGGACATATAGTAACAGTATGTATTACTGTAGAACAGAACAGAAAGGAATATGCCCTGTCAAGAGAAGCTCTTCTAGAAATTCTACTCAATAAGAGTAGCGAAGTCTGTGCCAAACTCATGAGATTCAGAAAATAAAGATCATTAACATAGGTATAAAACATTTTCTTCTTCTTTCTTTCCCTTTTCTTCTTCTTCTTTGTTCATCCTGAAAAGGACGTTGGTTGCGTTGTGTCCATTTACAGCGAAGCTGCGATATTTGCGCCTTTCGGCTGACACATCCGACTTCAGCACGGCATATTTGGGACCGGGTTAGCCTTCCCTCTTCAATCCCTACTCACTCAGCCAGACTGCAGTTATGCAGCCTGTTTCCAGGACCACCACTTGGAGGTGGAGTAGGGTCTTGGTCAGCTCTGGTTCGCTGATCCTGACGCAAGCAGTCTAGCTATGGGTCGCTAACTGCATTCCTCACTGTTGACGCGTCTTAGGTGCCCTTTCACTTTTCAACTCCCCAAGGAGCACAAACTTTTGCCAAATCTACCTGCCCCATGCTATCAGCTCAGTCTCTCCATGTCTTGTTTATCCTTTCATTTTGACACCAGTCATTTTTTCCCTGTGTGTTCTTTGGTATTCCTCTACCTCTCTTACCCAGGGGATTCCAGAACAAGGACTGCCTGGTAATGCTATCAACAGGTTTTCTCAATGTGTGTCCTATCCTTCTTCAGCGTCTTCTCATCTCTTGTTCCACTGGCGCTTGTTAATGATCTTGTCATATCACTTAAGATAAAACATCTATTCAAGAAATAAATAGTAAAACAGACACACCTTTGAAATTTTTTTCTTTGACAAATGTTTCACATTTGGCACTACATATTTCAGTGCGTCATAACAAGTGGCAACACTTGCCCGCCATTTAGCATCACTCTGTCTTCTCTTGTCTCGTAAAGGGCTATATCCTCCAGATAAACGACGATTCATCTTTCTGAAAAGAAAAATGTTAATGAGTACATCATTATCCTTAAATTCTATAAAAGAAAGAAAATATCAACTGAATATCTGTTTTAAAAAATCCGCCATGCTGTTCACAAGATCCCCATCAATTTCCCACATTTTTATGTATATCATAAGCACCTACATAAATAATATGTGTATCTACTGCCTGTTTTTAATACATAACTTGAAGAGAAAAACTCCACACATTTTGGGTGCCTATTTGTACAGAAATATGTGGTTTTGAAAAAAAAATCATAAAAATTACATCTGCGAAGTGATTAAAATGTGTAGATATGTTTCAAACTAAATGTGCATTGATACTCTTAACATTTTATTGCCATACATTGATTTGGAGCTGAAATATTTACAAGTAATTTCACATTTTTGCTTAATTTTTTAAAACATTTTTTTTAAAAATCAGGTATATTTTATCTTCACAAGGCTAAACAGACACCTTTTCATATTAATTAATGATTTGAAGCAGTTCACAAGATTCTTCAATCAATTTCCCCACATTTTTATGTAGGCCTATAACCGAATAAACTAATGTCTGTTTTTAAAACATATGTAAAAAATAAAAACTGCATCCATTTTGGGGCCTGAATAAAACCCCAAATCTGCCTGGGATAGAATGAGTTAAGGAAATTGGTCTGTATGATCTAGCATCACGATCCTCTTTTTTTCTGGTTTTAGGATTGGAATAACTACTGCCACTTTCAATGTCTTGGGAATTGTCCCCACATTCCAAATTTTGTTAAACAGAGATGTTACAATTCCTAGGGTACTCTTTGGTATACTCACTTCTAACTTATCGTCTAAACAAAAATATGTGGTAGGCTACCTAAAGTAGGACCACTGATACGTCTGACTGACTTCTGCTAAGAGCAATTAGGCTATGTAGCGACTTTCTGACAACACAAGACCAATATTTTTTTTAATCCCTGATCAAAATCCAGAACATAATTCTAAAAGCATATTTACAATTGTTTGCTCTACCTCTTTCACGTATAAACTAAAGCATGTATAATTTATGCATCAAGTAGTGGACAAATATACATGTTTAGGATAGCGTCGTTTGCATTTACCCACCACTAAAACTTTCTCGTCTGCAGATCTGTGAGGTAATCGATTCATGTGCCTGTAATCATTGTATAAAAATGTCCGATACCGATATGTATTCACAAGCCCCGGAATCGTCGCTAATATTTAAATCAGTGGTTCTCAAAATTAGACTGGATCCCCTTTTGGCTTCAGGGAATTTGGAGTTGGAAAGACAGAGGGAGATTATGAGCATGGAAGCAACATGCATTATCAACCAAAAATAGGCTTTAAAATGTAATATTAAGAATTCAAGTTGCCTTTCGTACATCAGTTTTTCATTTGAAAACTGTGTTCCTCTGATCGTAATGTACGAAGTAAAGATAAAACATGGTATTAAAAAAAACAACTTGTTGCTGTTGAGTGAAATAGTGGTGGTCATTCTGGAACTTCTTATATTTAGGTTTCTGTATCCGCTCATGTTATACCGACGATAGAATTCCCTTTTCTTTGAAGAATCGTCCGATTTAAACAAAATTGATTCTTTCCTCTAATGGATTGAATGTCCAGCCCGATTTCACGAAGGTCTTTTGTTCATTGCTGGAGACAACTTGTATATACTTTTCTTTAAATTATTTGTTGTTTACAGTAATTAGTTTCGTTATTGTGATATTTCTTTCTTGTTTAGTATGTTTATTTGTTAATGAATTTTTGTCCATGTGCCTGCTGTGTTTTTTTGTTTGTTGTTGTTGTCATTTTCATAACATGCCTCTATTTCTCGTCTATTTTTACAGTTTGTGGCTAATGAAGGGTTATTCCGAAACGTTTCGTGTTTCTACAGTATTGTCACTGTGTAAAAGTGACTTCAATACCATTTTCCATTTTTGTACTTTCAATTATCAGCGTTACGGCATTCCCTGCATTTAAAAAAAATTATCCCGTTACACGCCCATTGAGGTATATTGGGAATATGGTGTTAGGCCCATATTTTCTTGACCATCGGCACACTAGGGGTGATGTGGTCAGCATCACGCCAGCCGCATTAACCTTCCCAGAGTTGCTCTGGTACCCAATTGGGGCTGGGTCGACCCAGGAGCCGTTTGCGGCCTAAAAAAAATTCCACCTCATCTGGGGATCGAACCAAAGACCACTGAGATGGGAAGCCAGTGCACTAACCCCTATGCTACCGCGGCTCCCATTCCCTGCTTTATTTCTATTTATTACAACATATGCAGTGACATCTAATGACCAAGCGTGGTAAGTTACAAGAAGGTATTACTGTTTTTCTCGTTGTATCAATAGATAACATTTAAAAAATAATTAAACTTTATTTGAAAAAAATAAGGCTTGACAAGATTTCAAAAATTATCCTCGTTAGGAACTTTTGGCTTTCATGTAAATATTTTTTTCAGCCGTAGAACGGCACCATCGCCCTTTTATATTAACAACAATATAGGCTTTCAATGGCACTCTTTTTTTTTTTCAATTGACATTTTTTGTCTTATTTCACTTTTGTAAATTTCTTTTTTTTAATGACCATGTTTTTTCTTAGGTTTCAACCCATTCGCCTGAATTATTACACTCTATTGAATGTTTTGAAGCAAAATTATTTTTAAAAAACTCTTAGCGCTATTTTAATTGTTGTTGTTTTGTTTGTTTGTTTGTAACAGAAAATGGCGGAGACACGATGCGTTCAGAAATATCAAAAGGGAGCGTGAGGCGTAAAAGTTTGTGAACCACTTACGTAGATGCGTAATGCGTGTGTCTGCATTTAAAGCAGACGACGAAAAGTTGACCTTTAGAACATTTAAAAAAAAAAAAAAAAAGGCTGGAGGTATCAAATTTTCGCACAACTGAGAATTGTTGTCACTTACTGTAGCAGCGTCAGTGCGTAAACTCCCGAGGTGCAGAAAATAAAGTTTTCTGTGGATACTTCGCTTGTGAAGGTTGGTTGCATTTGTTCATTAAAGCTCACATTATTTGTAGCACAAAATTGGCAGCGGAGTTTATGTTATTCTTGTCGTCATACAGTTTCTTCTTCGAGAAGAACAATGATCATCGTATTGCCACCCCATTGTCCTTCGTAGAACTGGCATTCCTGGAAGCAATGCCCTACTGTTGCTCTTCTTTCGCGCATGGATAGGTATGCCTGTACCGTTTTTGGTTTGGTCTTATTGAGAGTGGCATTTCAATCTGCAGCAGTGGTGTACTTAGGGGGTGGGGGGGGGGAGGAGATCGATCGTCCCGGTGACAGCCTGGAAAGGGGGAGGGGTTGTGCCACCGCTACCGGACACATTACGTGCAACCATAATATATTTTTCTGTCCATTTTATGAGGGGTGTCAAAGAAAGGATCCGCCCTGGAAACCAAATGCTTTAAGTAGACCTACACCCCTTGATCTGCAGAGCCCAGTTCTGTATGAAAGTCATGACTTGATCTTTTGGTTAATGAGTAGAGTATTTGTGTTATTTCCACTTTGGCACACGCATTTAAAAGTTTGATAAAATAGTAGGCTACAACTGAGTTGTACCTAGTCCCAACTAAGATGGTTTGGCCATGTCTGCAGAATGGGAGAAAATCGGCTACCACGACAAGCATGGGAAACAAAGAGCCAGGGATCCAGACCCCCAGGACGACCCAGAGTCCGCTGGGAGGACAACATTAGACAATCTTTGAAGGACCGAGGACTAGAATGGAACCAGGCCAGGAGGAAGACAGCCGATAGGATAGTCTGGCGCTCTCTCTTCCAAACCTCTACACCTCACGGTAGAAGGGGAACGACTAGGTAAGTAAGTAAGAGTTGTACCTAGACTTGCAAACTAAATTTCGTAGACATTGACAACAAGATTCCGCAGTTTTCTCAAATAGAATAGCTGGAACTGGATGGGAATTTCGCAGAAGAACGTATAGGCCTCTACAATGTAAATTCGGAAAAAAATTTTTTATATATTTTTTTTAATGACTATGATTACCAGGTATACCTTATTGGTCTGTCTGTAAGGGCGGTTAATGTAATGTTCAGGGCCGTAGATACGCGGGGAGGGGGGGGGGGGGGGGGGGGGGGCTCAACACCCTCACTCCTTAGGGAGGAAATTATACTGTACCGGTACCAAAATAGTGCATTAAAAATGTTTTTTTTATTAAACCCCCCCCCCCCCTTAATAAAGTCATATCTACGGCCCTGGTAATGTTCATTAATATTACTATCATGTGATAGACTGTTCATCGTATAGGCTGGAAAGTTACATTCCATAATCCACAATTAATTATTTAATAATGTGTATCAATCATCCCCAAGGAGCATATGCCTTCAGCAAACACATTCTACCCAGTCCTTCTGTGACATCAGCTCCTTCAGCAAACACATTCTACCCAGTCCTTATGTGACATCAGCTCGAGATCTTTCCATGTTTTCCTTATCATTTTCATTTATGTCTCCTGTTCTCTTCATCATGTATTCTTCTGTAAATGTGGAGATTTTCCTACAAGAAAACAGGTTAGTCAGCAGCTAAGACTACTTTCGGCTTTTTCTGTGTGACTTCATACACCACCTTACCAGAGGAGCTTCTTCTGTCTTAAATGGCTGTGTTTTATTTTCTTAGTTCACTTTACCTGTTTTTTTTTTTTTTAAAGTTTTTGGGGCCTAGGAGTTTCTACACGATTGGGTCTTATGACACATACACGTGTTACTATTTGCCATTCAAAAATTACGAGATCTGGTTTTTTTAAGCTCTTTATGCATTCAATACTGTGTGGGATTGGAGTGACTTATATTTGAAAAAAGGAATACTGTTAGGTGATTGGAATGCTAAAATAGGGCCAGATGCATACGGTCACTGGGCTGGTACAGTGGGGAGATTTGGGACAGGTGAAACCAACGATTGAGGACTAAGGCTACTAGAATTTGCCAGCAACTATAAACTAACCATTGCAAATACACTATTTCCTCATAAGTTATCAAGAAGAACAACGTGGCATGCCCCAAAAACTGAGATACATGGCCAAATTGATTTTATTCTTGTATCCAAAAGATTCAAGTCTAGTATTAATAAAGCCAAGACTAGGACTTTTCCTGGCGCCGACATTGGTAGTGATCACGACATGGTATTGATGACGCTCAAGCTTAAACTTAAAAAGAACTATAATCAAAACAGATGTTCTCAGTTAAGATTCAATTTAGACAAACTGAAAGATCCAGAAATCGCGGGAATCTTTGAGGCAACTGTTGGAGGAAAATTCGCAGCTCTCAATTTTTTGGAGGATGATATCAACTCAATCACAGAGAACATGAAAGACGTGCTCATTGAATCAGCAACAGAAATACTTGGTAAAAGAAAGAAAATAAACAAACCATGGGTTACAGATGACATTCTGAAGTTATGTGATACACGGCGGGAAATGAAAAAGGTTAAGAAAGAGGTTCCTGAAGCAGCATGGCAATACAGTATGGTGAATAAAAATATTAGGAAGAAAATGAAACAGGCCAAAGAAAAATGGGTAGCTGATCAATGTGAGTCCATTAATACGGGGCTAATAAAAGGTAACAGCAAGGCAGCTTTTGACACATTAAGAAAACTATCAAAACCCCAACAGCCCAGGGTAACTGTCATAGAAGATAGCAATGGGGCTCTGCTCAATGAAAAAAACAGCTGTAATGAGAAGGTGGACAGAATATTGTAAAGAATTATATAACTGTAAACTTGACACTGACTTAGGCATATTAAACAACATTAAGTGCGAAAACAGGGAACTCGGAAATGCAGCAATATTACGGGAAGAAGTGGAAGAGGCTATATGTTCGATGAAAGGAGGGAAGTCACCGGGTGTGGATAATATCCCAGCAGAGCTCTTGAAATATGGAGGACCAGATATAGTAAAAATCATGACAACAATTTGCCAGAAGATATGGAGTACAAAAAAATGGCCAAAAGAATGGACGCAGTCATTAGTAATACCGCTTCCAAAGAAAGGAAATCTAAAAATGTGCAAGAACTACAGAACCATTAGCCTTATTAGTCATCCAAGTAAGGTGATGTTAAGGATACTTTTGAACAGAATAAAACAGAAATCAGAAGAAATCTTGTCAGAGGAACAGGCTGGCTTTAGACCAAAAAGAAGTACCTCAGAACAAATCTTCAATATTAGAGTACTTATCGAAAAACATCTCCAACATCAACACGATTTATACCATAACTTCATCGATTTCACAAAAGCCTTCGATCGAGTCTGGCATGAAGGCTTATGGCAAGTAATTGTAGTGGTGTTTGATGGTATTGTATGATGGTGATATTACTAAATGTAATTGTATGAGGCCAGCTGTGAAGGCTCCTGAGATAAAATGTAGTTGAGAATTGTCAGAAGGCCTTTCTTGCTACCACTACGACCTCACACTTAATTTTTTTTAATGAATGTGGCTACGTAAAGTGTCTAGGGTTATGATATGTAGTGTGGTGTAATAGGTTATAGATATACCCACAGATATTTAACAAGACTAATAATATTAATAAATATTACAACACACTGAACTAACTCAATAGTGTAAAATTTTTTGATAAAATTATATTACATTTATTTTGTTCTGGATCAATTTTTTTAGGTTGACCAGAACTTAAAAGGATTTAGAAATTATGAAAGAAATGCATGGAATATTATATCATAAATGCAATTCATATTCATAACCCTCCACTCCCAAAGGAGCATAGGCCTTCAACAAACACATGCCAAGTCCTCCTGTCCCGTGCCATCATCTCAAGTTCTTTCCATGTTCTCCTCATCATTTTCACCTCTGTTTCCAACTCTCTTCTCCATGTACTTCTTGGTCTTCCTCTGCCTCTCTTGCCCTGGGGGTTCCAGAACAAGGACTGCCTTGTAATGCTATCAACAGGTTTCCTCAGTGTGTGTCCTATCCATCGCCATCGTCTTCTTCTCATCTCTTGTTCCACTGGCACTTGTCTAGTTCTTGTCATCAGTTCCACGTTGGTAACCTTGTCATACCATTTTAATCCCTCTATTCTACGCAAGCACCCATTTATGAAAGTCTGTAGCTTTTTGGTTGTTGTCTTTGTTGTTCTCCATGTCTCAGAGCCATACAATAGGACTGACTTCACATTTGAGTTGAAGATTCTTATTTTCGTGTTGGATCCGATTTCTCTTGATCTCCATATATTTCCCAATGCAATGAAAGCTCCTCTTGCCTTTTGTATTCTTATTTTGATATCGCTGTCTGTCCCTCCAACTTTGTCTATATTACTGCCAAGATATGTGTATGATTCTACATCTTGTATTGGTGTTTCTTCAAGTTCAACCCTGTTATCATTACCTGCATTTATTCTCATTATTTTTGTCTTTTCCCTGTGTATTTTCAGACCCAATTGCTGTGACCTCTCATCGAGTGTTTTCAATTTGTCCTGCATCTGATTACGGTTATGGGACAGAAGAGCCAAGTCATCAGCAAAATCCAGATCATCCAACTGCTTAGTCAGAGTCCACTGGATTCCATTTCTGTTGTGTGTTGTCGATGATCTCATAACCCAATCTATTGCCAGCAAGAAAAGAAATGGAGACAAGAGGCATCCCTGTCGCACTCCTGTTCTTATCCCAAACGGTTCTGTAAGCTGTCCTTCGTGAAGAACTCTGCATGTCATGTCTTCATATGTTTTCTTTATTAAATTAATGATCTTCAGGGGAACTCCATAATGCCTCATCAATTTCCAAAGTGATTCTCTGTCTACACTGTCAAATGCCTTTTCGTAGTCCACAAATCCGATGTATAGTGGTGAATTCCATTCCAGACTTTGTTCAACTATTATTCTCAAAGTGGCTATCTGGTCTGTACATGATCTGTTTTGTCGAAAACCTGCTTGTTCATCTCTCAGTTTCTTGTCTATGGACTCTTTTAATCTCTCAAGGATAATCCTGTTTAATACTTTTCCTGGCACTGATAGTAACATTATTCCTCTATAATTTGTGCACTCTTGTAAATTTCCCTTCTTAGGCAACTTAACCAGATATCCTTCCTTCCATTCTGCTGGTATCTCTTCCTTTTCCCAGACTTTACCAAGTAATTTATATAACATCTCTGTAGCCGTGTCGATATCTGCTTTGATGGCCTCTGCTGGAATGCCCTCAGGTCCAGACGCTTTTCCATCTCTTAGAAGCTTTATGGCTTTCTTTATTTCTTCCTTCGTTGGTCTTTCACCGTTAATTTGTAGCTCTTCTTCTGCTGGCTGGATGTCCGGCGCGTTTTGTGGAGCTGGTCTATTGAGAAGGTCCCCAAAATATTCTGTCCACCTCTTCATTTGCTCTTGTATATTGCTGAGCAGTTTCCCATTCTTGTCTTTTATGAGGCAACTTGTTTGCTTGTATTTCCCTGTTAGCTTCTTTGTGCTGCTATACAGTTCTCTCATATTTCCTTTGGCTGCAGCATCTTCTGCCTCTCTTGCCAACTCCTCAATATACTTCCTCTTGTCTCTTTTGATACTTCTTTTTACTTCTTTGTTTGCTTCTGTGTACACTTCTTGAGCCTTGGCTTTGGAACTTCTGGTTTTGCTTGTGTTTAACTCTGCTTTCTTGTTTTTTCTGTCTTTTATCTTATTGATGGTTTCTGTTGTTATCCATGCTTTTTGTTGTCTTTCCCTTTTCCCCAGTATTTCTTCACATGTCTCCTTCCATACCGTTTTGACCTGCTGCCAATAGTCTTCTGTATTCTCTACATCTTCCAGCTGTTGGAGCACTTGGAATTTGTTGGATACTTTGACCGCAAATTTGTCTCTTGTTTCTTGATTTCTTAGCTGTCCTACATTAAACTGTTGTCTATAATTTTGCATTGTTGCATATCTCTTGAGTTTCATTTTTACTTTGGCTATCAGAAGATGGTGATCTGATGCCACATCTGCTCCTCTATATACCTTTACATCCTGCAATGATGATCTAAACTTCTTGTTTATGCATATATGATCAATCTGATTTTCTGTTCTATGGTCTGGTGATATCCATGTTGCCTTGTGTATTCTCTTATGTGGAAACATGCTTCCTCCTATAGCCAGTTGATTTGAAGCACAGAAGTTTGCGAATAGTTCTCCATTTTCATTCATTACTCCTAGCCCATGTTTTCCCATGACTTCTTCAAATCCGGTGTTGACTGTACCTATCTTTGCATTCATGTCACCCATCAAAATTGTGATGTCTCTTCTTTTTACTTTATCCATAATTTCCTGTAGTTTAGTATAAAATGCTTCTTTCACAGACTCTTCTTTGTCATTAGTTGGTGCATAACATTGGATGACATTTACATGAATTTTCTTTTTAGCTGTTTTGAAAGTAGCTGTTATTATTCTGGGTCCAACAGCTTCCCATTCAATGAGTGCTTTCTGTGCTTCTTTAGATAACATAAGAGCTACCCCTTCACTGTGGTGTGAACTTTCGTCTTCATGTCCTGAGGACAGCACCAATTCACCTGTGATGAGTTTCTTCCTGTCTACCCCCTTCCACTTTGTTTCACACATTCCCAGAACCTCGATTTTGTATTCCCTCATTTCTGCTGCTACTTGCGCCACTTTCCCTTGTTCGTTTAATGTCCGAACATTCCAGGTGCCAAATCTGGAAGTTCTCCTAGAAGAAAGAAGGTTAGTCAGCAACACAGACTCCTTTCGGCTTTCTCTGTGTTGCATCATACGCCTCCCCGCGAGAGGACCTTCCCCTGTCTTGGATGGCTGTGTTTTATTTTCTTTATTTGACTTGTCCATATTTGTTGAAGTTTTTTGTGGTTTAAATTTTTTTTACAGGATGGTGTAACCGGCCCCATGCCCAACCCTCCTTAGTCGCTTTTTACGACATGCTTGGTAGGGGACAGTGTTACTATTCTTTGCTCCCCTTTCGGGCCCCGGTAACACACGGGTGATCATAAATGCAATAGTGTACATATATATGTACTATACTAGTTAGTTTTATTAAAATGTTCTAGTAGTCATCTACTTGGGAGGATAATTAATGTTTGTGCTGTTGGGGTGGTCTCATCACACCTGTCTATATTGACTACACAGTGTCCAGAAAATGGTGGGAATTTTTATGAGGGTATTAGTAACTAAACGGGGTTGGTGAATGTCCAGCAGACCAGAGGCTCACTCATCTTTTAGTTGTAGCTCTGGTGCTGAAATCTGGTGGTCCCACCTCTCTGTGCTGGCGGGCAATAATGGTGGTCTCTGTCACAAGTACTGCACAGATACACTCGAGTAAAGTCACCAACTGAATAGACACTGCTTTGTTGACAACAGAAACTCACAGCTCTGCAATCAAAGTATGGGCCATGTGTCAAAATCTATTCTCTACCCACGTCTGGACACAACACTGACACAACAACCACATCATACAGACAGGTCAGATCTCTCTGACCAAACAGCACATTTACCATGGTGGTTTTACATCAGATAGATCCTCCCAGACTATAGATTCTGAAAAATATTTATTAGTTTTCTGCCCTAAAAGAGGATAGGTAATATGTTTCATTATTCTCAACACTTGATCTGTCTTGCATAATCCTTGCTGGAGTTTATGTACATTGTTGGTCCCTAGACCCTGACTAGGGCGGGGGGTCTAGAGCAAATCCCTACTTGTTTGTAAGGCTAGATTTCGATATGGCAGTATCAAATCACTCGAACATGAAACAATATTCAAAATATATAAGGAAATAATTTCAATCTTACCAGATTATGAATAAATAACACAGAATTGCTAGCAAAACTCAGCTGAGCTGCTGGCTATAGTATGGCGTCCCTAAATTTATTTCACTTTCTTTCATATGGAAATCACCACACTTTAAAATCTGTGTCTATCACTGAACAACTATTGAAGAATGGCCCCACTTTCGCGTCTGAGCGCTAATGATATGATTGTCTGTGGCCAATCACTGCCTAGGTTTATTTTAAATTCAAATTTCCTACACTAAAGTCATTTCAGTCATGCTTCAGTCAAGCATGGATGGTTATCTGTTAGTCTGTCCGTCTCTACTTGTGTTTCTACAAAAATGTACTTGATTTTTGAACCAACCTTTCTCTCCCCTCCAAAATTTTGTCGTTAAAAGTTATTTTTAGACACAGCCACCACAAATGTCCCTCTCTTCCATACTACGTAGATTTGAACACCTGCGTCTCGAGGTCGTGTTTTTTTGTGCAATTAGCGACACTTTTAGATTCAATACAGTCTGTCGATGATGTGAACAACACTGTCTTTTGTCATTATCTTCAATATTATCTATCCGTCTGTAAAATTAAGAACATATTAGTTCACTGCTCAGAATAGGCCATCCGGCCAGCTAATTTTTATATTCCTAACATTAATATTAAGAAAAAAGTACTTTTTAATTTTTGTAATATTCCTAACATCTGCGTTTAGCCGCTGAATTCAAATCAAGGGCTTGGTATCGCAAAAGCGTCCAATAAATGACTGTGGCGTAACATATCTATGGTCCCTTCTGTCGAGTTGCTTACTTTTTATGTCAACTTGGGAAACGTGACTTTTCTCCGTTTCCCCCCCCCATTGCGTCTCCTTAGCCTTTCTAGTCTCACGCAATCTTTCCAGTCATATTTTTCCTTTTTGATCCTCCGTTCCCCTCCTGTCTAGCAAGTCAATTTTATGGAGGGTGATGACCCGCGGTCTAGGCGATCATGTACTATCAGCAGCCTACGCATTATGTTTTTATCCTTACATGTTATCTTTGGAGGTATTTTACCGTTGTATCTCTGTCAATTTCACTACACATCTCCCCACTTGAAAACATGCCTATGGCAAGTTCCAAAACCAGCGATACACATAGGTAAAATTACTCCTCACGTCTGCCACTACTCTAATTTTGATCACAGGGGTGCCGACTGAGGAAATCTGCACCGACATTCAATTTGCCTGGGATATATTGGATACTAAACTGATAAGGTTGAAGCAATAAAGACCACCTCAGCAATCTTGCGTTTTCATGCTTAGCCTGAGACAAGAACACGAGAGGCTGATGGTCCGTCTCCACCACAAATGTCCTACCATACAGATAGATTTGAAACTTCTTTATTGCCCAGATTAATGCTAAACATTCTTTTTCGCTTGTGGAGTATCCTTGTTCCGCCTTATTCAATTTGCGGCTTGCATAAGCGACTGGTTTCAGTTCCCCATCAGGTGAAGATGATCTTTGCAACAAAGCCCCTCCTAGTCCTACATTACTTGCATCGGTTCTTAAGACAAAGTCCTGTGTCAAATCAGGCAGTTTGAGAATAGGCTTGCTAGTGAGTTTTTCCTTTAACTCTTGGAACGCTAGTTCACATTGTGCAGTCCAAATAATTTTATCTGGAAGTCCCTTGCGAGTCAGATCAGTCAGAGGAGCACAAATAGCGTTAAAATTTTTGATGTATTTCTGATAAAATCCGCATAACGACACGAATGATCGCACGTCCTTTTTTGTTTGCGGCCTAGGTGCTCTCTGCAGTTTTTCCAAGTTCTTAGGATCAGGGGTCATATTACCCTGATATACAGTGTGTCCCAAGAATTCCAACTCTTTGCATCCAATACAACATTTTGTTGGCCTAGCAGTTAAGTTCGCCTCCCGAAGTCTATCAAACAACATCTCCAGAGCTTCAATGTGTTCTTCAAATGTCTCTGTGGCGACGAGAATATCATCCATGAAATTCGTGATACATGGGTTATTCAGGGGATCCAACAATTTTCGCATCATCCTTGAAAACACACTCGGAGCATTTTTCAGTCCGAATGGTAGCATATTGAATTCATAATGTCCATCCGAAGTGCTAAAAGCCAAATAAGGTCTCACTTCAGGCTTCACTGGGATCTGGTAATAGCCTTTACTAAGATCCACCTTTGAAAAGTATTTTGCCTTGTTCAGTCTGGCAAATAACTGTTTTGTGTCTGGTAATGGATCCACTTGTCCTTCTGTGACAGCATTCAGTTTCCTGTAATCTATGCACAGTCTGTGTTCCCCAGACGGTTTTCTCAACAAAACGACACTAGAACTAAAAGATGATTCACTGTGCGAAATAATCCCCTCCTTCAACAAATACTCTATTTCTTCCTTCAATGCCTTCTCCTTCGCGAACGGAATAGAATAGGCTCTCATACAGATTGGGTTTGAGTCTACCAGTTTCATGTCATACTGTAGCAAATTTGTATGGCCTGGTTTATCTGTTAATACATCTGTATGTTCCTCCAGAACCTGTTGAACTCTCTCCCTCTGGTTTTTAGTCAGGTGCTTACTGACTTTTACCTGTGCTGCTGTTTCACAAGGATGTAATGGGTATTCATGTGAGGTGAGTGGTTCTTTTGCATCTGGGTTGCAATAGCCAAGGTCAATAAGGGGGTGCTTTCCTGGAGTGGTCTGTCCAGATACTTCTTTAACAGGTTTACATGATAAACTTTTTCCTTCCCCTTTTTGTCAATTTTATAGTTTGTTCTAGACACCTTCTCTAGAACCGTATATGGACCTTGCCAACCAATTTGTAATTTATTCTGGCTTCCGGGTAGTAGAAGCAGCACCTTCTCTCCGACTGCCAGTTCCCTGTCCTTTGCCTTCCTATTAAAATATGCTGCATGTTTCTTCCTGGCTTGTTTCAAATTATCATTTGCCAGTTTCCATCCAGCTTTCAAACGAGTGGTCAGTTCGTTCACATATTGATACGATGAGGTAACAGTCTCTTCCGCCTTCTCATCTGTCCAGGTCCTTAATAGAGCTTCTAATGGACCTTTTATTGGCCTCCCAAATAGCAGAGTTGCGGGAGCCATCCCGGTTGAACTATGTGGTACCTCCCGGTACGCAAACAATGCGGCGGGCAGGAATTGATCCCACAGATCCGGTTTTTCGTGTGCCAGCTTTCTCAGGATAGAAATGAGAGTCCCATTGAACCTCTCTACCTGGCCGTTCCCTTGTGGATGGTACGGACTACAATGAAAGTGCCTGGCTTGAAATAGCTTAAAAACTTCTTCCGTTAGTTTCCCCTTGAACTGAGAACCATTATCCGTCAAGATTTGATGCGGGAATCCTAATCGGGTAAATATTGTAAGTAGTGCCTCTGCTACATGTTTTGAATCAATTGATGGCAGGGCTACCGCCTCTCCCCACATAGAACAAGTGTCCACCAGAGTCAGGATGTAACTGTTCCTCCTCTTGGTCCGAGTGAGAGGTCCTACAATATCCACTGCAACCCTCTCAAAAGGTGTTCCCACTATGGGCATTTCCCCTAGAGTTGCAGGAGCAGTCCAGTGCTTTGGAGCTACCCTTTGACATTCTGGGCAGGATTTGACATATCTTTTTATATCCTCTGTTATCCCTGGCCAGAAGTAATGACAAGCTATACGCTGTCCTGTGGCGCTGATCCCCATGTGACCACTGAAGGAATCGCATGCCCGAGTTCCATCACTTTATCTCTATATGAAGTGGGAAGAACCAGCTGGTTGTGACCATTTGTTCCAGTTCCGGCCTTCCTGTATAAGAGTTTGTTCTTCATGAAATATTCCCCCTTGCTCGGAGGTGTGTGGCATTTGGGCAATTTTTTAAAACAGGGCTTGAGTGTCCTATCCTCAGCCTGCGCCTTCCTCATCTCCTCTGGATGAGCATTTATAGGTTCACCTTCTTCCTCCTTCTTCTGTGACCTGGTCTGCACTGTCGCCATGATCACAGGTTTCTCGGGATTCCCCAAGAAGACGTATCTACACCCCAATATCAGAGGGTAGATTGGTTCATCTATCACTGCTGCTCTGATTTCTCCTTCCACATAGCGAGTTTTCACCGTTATCCTTGCGATGGGAAGTGTCATGAGTGGTATGTCCTTAGTCGCCCCTTGTATTTCCACTGTTTCTGTGGTATACTGACTTGGGTCCACTAGGCTAGACTTCACAACTGAATCATAATCCAAACCTGTATCATAAAGGCACCTTATGGTGACCCCATTACAAATAACATCCTCACAAACTGGGGGTGATAAGGTTCCTGTTGTCCCTTAGGATTAACCTTTAATCTTTGCGTCCCCGACTTCATTGCAGCAATGTTTGAAGGTTTCCTTCTACAAAATTCGGTGTTATGGTTATCCTTCTTGCACCATTTACACCATCTTTTTCCTTGGTTCAACGGTTTTCTTTCATTGAACTTTTGGTCATTGAACTGTGAGGTTCTGTCGCGATAGTCATTTCTTGGCCGCTCAAAGTTTGTCCTACCTTTATTTCCCTGCTCTCTATTATCAAATTTATTAAATTGCTGTGGAGCTTTAAAATTGTCTATGTGCTTCTTTTTAGCACCACTTACCTCTGCCTGAGCTGCCTGATACCTCTCAGCAACATTTAAAATTTCCCCCAACTTCTCTGCACCTTGTTCCATGAGAAATTTTCTCATGTCTGGAGCCATGGACTCTCTCAATTGCTCAATCATGATCATTTCTTTAAGATCTTGGGTCTTCCCCAGAGCCGTCCATTTCTCCAAATAGGTTTCTAGTCTGGCAGAGAATTGGTGGTATGTCTCCCCAGACAACAGTTTGGCATTTCTAAATTTCTTACGATAAAATTCACCATTCTTCTCGTACCTTAATAACAAAGCCTGCTTTAACATGTCATAATTGTCTTGGTCTTCCCTGTTCATTTTGGCAAATACTTCATAAGAAGTACCTCTCAATCCCTGTGATAGCTTTAAGCTCCACCTCTCTCTCTCTAACCCATATGTAGTAGCTAATAACTCAAAACGTCCTAGGTACCCCTCTATGTCATCGTCTTTTTCAACAAAATGGTCTAAATGAAACCCCATAGCTGAGTTTGAGGCTCCCAGACTGGGCGTAGCATCTGAGGCAAAAGGGCTGGCACCATTTTCAGGAGCCGGGCCTTGTAATTCCAGCTCCCTTAGTCGTAATTCGTGCTCCCTTTGCAACCTTCTATCTTCTGCCTCCCTTTCGGCCTTTTTATCTTCTGCCTCCCTTTCGGCAGTCACCCTTTTTTCTTCTGCCTCCCTTTGCTGTCGTTTTTCTTCTGCCTCAATCTGCAGCCTCTTAATTTCTCTATCAGCCTCAATTTGTAACCTCTTTCTTCAGCTACCTTTCTATCTTCCCTTTCAATATATTTATCACATTCAGCCGTTACGTATTGAATTAAAATCTGACCATCCATTCCCATCTCCTTCGCGGTGAGCACAGCAGCTGATCTAAATTTTGCCAGCTCCGCCATACTTTTTAGACAATATAATAATATACAAGCTAAATCTCTAACCAGTAAATACACTAAGTACTTCTTATGACTATAGTCTAACTAATTCTAACTAACCAGTTAACTAATTAATTATTACTGGCTGTGAAGATTCACCAACTTTTATCTGCAGGGACACTTTTAATTTTAAAGGAAATTTTACAATTTATTTCCCTACTTTTATTTCTCC
>JAMPIV010008230.1:167500-207113 GCA_024509875.1 Oreohelix idahoensis | reverse complement strand
TACCCCACCAACCCCCCCCCCTTTCCCCCCCATTGGGTCACTCTTAGCCTTTTTCTTGGGTTCTCAAAAACGCAATCTTTCCAGTCATATTTTTTCCTTTTTGATCCTCCGTTCCCCTCCTGTCTAGCAAGTCAATTATTATGGAGGATGATGACCCGCGGTCTAGGCGATCATGTACTATTCGCAGCCTACGCATTATGTATTTATCCTTAAATGTTATCTTTGGAGGGATTTTACCGTTGTATCTCTGTCAATTTCACTACACATCTCCCCACTTGGAAAAAAAATGGCCTAGGAAATCTGCACCGACATTCAATTTGCCTGGGATATATTGGATACTGAACTGATAAGGTTGAAGCAATAAAGACCACCTCAGCAATCTTGCGTTTTCATGCTTAGCCTGAGACAAGAACACGAGAGGCTGATGGTCCGTCTCCACCACAAATGTCCTACCATACAGATAGATTTGAAACTTCTTTATTGCCCAGATTAATGCTAAACATTCCTTTTCGCTTGTGGAGTATCCTTGTTCCGCCTTATTCAATTTGCGGCTTGCATAAGCGACTGGTTTCAGTTCCCCATCAGGTGAAGATGATCTTTGCAACAAAGCCCCCCCTAGTCCTACATTACTTGCATCGGTTCTTAAGACAAAGTCCTGTGTCAAATCAGGCAGTTTGAGAATAGGCTTGCTAGTGAGTTTTTCCTTTAACTCTTGGAACGCTAGTTCACACTGTGCAGTCCAAATAATTTTATCTGGAAGTCCCTTGCGAGTCAGATCAGTCAGAGGAGCACAAATAGCGTTAAAATTCTTGATGTATTTCTGATAAAATCCGCATAACGACACGAATGATCGCACGTCCTTTTTTGTTTGCGGCCTAGGTGCTCTCTGCAGTTTTTCCAAGTTCTTAGGATCAGGGGTCATATTACCCTGATATACAGTGTGTCCCAAGAATTCCAACTCTTTGCATCCAATACAACATTTTGTTGGCCTAGCAGTTAAATTCGCCTCCCGAAGTCTATCAAACAACATCTCCAGAGCTTCAATGTGTTCTTCAAATGTCTCGGTGGCGACGAGAATATCATCCATGAAATTCGTGATACATGGGTTATTCAGGGGATCCAACAATTTTCGCATCATCCTTGAAAACACACTCGGAGCATTTTTCAGTCCGAATGGTAGCATATTGAATTCATAATGTCCATCCGAAGTGCTAAAAGCCAAATAAGGTCTCACTTCAGGCTTCACTGGGATCTGGTAATAGCCTTTACTAAGATCCACTTTTGAAAAGTATTTTGCCTTGTTCAGTCTGGCAAATAACTGTTTTGTGTCTGGTAATGGATCCACTTGTCCTTCTGTGACAGCATTCAGTTTCCTGTAATCTATGCACAGTCTGTGTTCCCCAGACGGTTTTCTCAACAAAACGACACTAGAACTAAAAGATGATTCACTGTGCGAAATAATCCCCTCCTTCAACAAATACTCTATTTCTTCCTTCAATGCCTTCTCCTTCGCGAACGGAATAGAATAGGCTCTCATACAGATTGGGTTTGAGTCTACCAGTTTCATGTCATACTGTAGCAAATTTGTATGGCCTGGTTTATCTGTTAATACATCTGTATGTTCCTCCAGAACTTGCTGAACTCTCTCCCTCTGGTTTTTAGTCAGGTGCTTACTGACTTTTACCTGTGCTGCTGTTTCACAAGGATGTAATGGGTATTCATGTGAGGTGAGTGGTTCTTTTTGCATCTGGGTTGCAATAGCCAAGGTCAATAAGGGGGTGCTTTCCTGGAGTGGTCTGTCCAGATACTTCTTTAACAGGTTTACATGATAAACTTTTTCCTTCCCCTTTTTGTCAATTTTATAGTTTGTTCTAGACACCTTCTCTAGAACCGTATATGGACCTTGCCAACCAATTTGTAATTTATTCTGGCTTCCGGGTAGTAGAAGCAGCACCTTCTCTCCGACTGCCAGTTCCCTGTCCTTTGCCTTCCTATTAAAATATGCTGCATGTTTCTTCCTGGCTTGCTTCAAATTATCATTTGCCAGTTTCCATCCAGCTTTCAAACGAGTGGTCAGTTCGTTCACATATTGATACGATGAGGTAACAGTCTCTTCCGCCTTCTCATCTGTCCAGGTCCTTAATAAAGCTTCTAAAGGACCTTTTATTGGCCTCCCAAATAGCAGAGTTGCGGGAGCCATCCCGGTTGAACTATGTGGTACCTCCCGGTACGCAAACAATGCGGCGGGCAGGAATTGATCCCACAGATCCGGTTTTTCGTGTGCCAGCTTTCTCAGGATAGAAATGAGAGTCCCATTGAACCTCTCTACCTGGCCGTTCCCTTGTGGATGGTACGGACTACAATGAAAGTGCCTGGCTTGAAATAGCTTAAAAACTTCTTCCGTTAGTTTCCCCTTGAACTGAGAACCATTATCCGTCAAGATTTGATGCGGGAATCCTAATCGGGTAAATATTGTAAGTAGTGCCTCTGCTACATGTTTTGAATCAATTGATGGCAGGGCTACCGCCTCTCCCCACATAGAACAAGTGTCCACCAGAGTAAGGATGTAACTGTTCCTCCTCTTGGTCCGAGTGAGAGGTCCCACTATATCCACTGCAACCCTCTCAAAAGGTGTTCCCACTATGGGCATTTCCCCTAGAGTTGCAGGAGCAGTCCAGTGCTTTGGAGCTACCCTTTGACATTCTGGGCAGGATTTGACATATCTTTTTATATCCTCCGTTATCCCTGGCCAGAAGTAATGACAAGCTATACGCTGTCCTGTGGCGCTGATCCCCATGTGACCACTGAAGGGAATCGCATGCCCGAGTTCCATCACTTTATCTCTATATGAAATGGGAAGAACCAGCTGGTTGTGACCATTTGTTCCAGTTCCGGCCTTCCTGTATAAGAGTTTGTTCTTCATGAAATATTCTCCCTTGCTCGGAGGTGTGTGGCATTTGGGCAATTTTTTAAAACAGGGCTTGAGTGTCCTATCCTCAGCCTGCGCCTTCCTCATCTCCTCTGGATGAGCGTTTATAGGTTCACCTTCTTCCTCCTTCTTCTGTGACCTGGTCTGCACTGTCGCCATGATCACAGGTTTCTCGGGATTCCCCAAGAAGACGTATCTACACCCCAATATCAGAGGGTAGATTGGTTCATCTATCACTGCTGCTCTGATTTCTCCTTCCACATAGCGAGTTTTCACCGTTATCCTTGCGATGGGAAGTGTCATGAGTGGTATGTCCTTAGTCGCCCCTTGTATTTCCACTGTTTCTGTGGTATACTGACTTGGGTCCACTAGGCTAGACTTCACAACTGAATCATAATCCAAACCTGTATCATAAAGGCACCTTATGGTGACCCCATTACAAATAACATCCTCACAAACTGGGGGGTGATAAGGTTCCTGTTGCTCCTTAGGATTAACCTTTAATCTTTGCGTCCCCGACTTCATTGCAGCAATGTTTGAAGGTTTCCTTCTACAAAATTCGGTGTTATGGTTATCCCTCTTGCACCATTTACACCATCTTTTCCCTTGGTTCAACGGTTTTCTTTCATTGAACTTTTGGTCATTGAACTGTGAGTTTCTGTCGCGATAGTCATTTCTTGGCCGCTCAAAGTTTGTCCTACCTTTATTTCCCTGCTCTCTATTATCAAATTTATTAAATTGCTGTGGAGCTTTAAAATTGTCTATGTGCTTCTTTTTAGCACCACTTACCTCTGCCTGAGCTGCCTGATACCTCTCAGCAACATTTAAAATTTCCCCAACTTCTCTGCACCTTGTTCCATGAGAAATTTTCTCATGTCTGGAGCCATGGACTCTCTCAATTGCTCAATCATGATCATTTCTTTAAGATCTTGGGTCTTCCCCAGAGCCGTCCATTTCTCCAAATAGGTTTCTAGTCTGGCAGAGAATTGGTGGTAGGTCTCCCCAGACAACAGTTTGGCATTTCTAAATTTCTTACGATAAAATTCACCATTCTTCTCGTACCTTAATAACAAAGCCTGCTTTAACATGTCATAATTGTCTTGGTCTTCCCTGTTCATTTTGGCAAATACTTCATAAGAAGTACCTCTCAATCCCTGTGATAGCTTTAAGCTCCACCTCTCTCTCTCTAACCCATATGTAGTAGCTAATAACTCAAAACGTCCTAGGTACCCCTCTATGTCATCGTCTTTTTCAACAAAATGGTCTAAATGAAACCCCATAGCTGAGTTTGAGGCTCCCAGACTGGGCGTAGCATCTGAGGCAAAAGGGCTGGCACCATTTTCAGGAGCCTGGCCTTGTAATTCCAGCTCCCTTAGTCGTAATTCGTGCTCCCTCTGCAACCTTCTATCTTCTGCCTCCCTTTCGGCCTTTTTATCTTCTGCCTCCCTTTCGGCCTTTTTATCTTCTGCCTCCCTTTGCTGTCGTTTTTCTTCTGCCTCAATCTGCAGCCTCTTAATTTCTCTATCAGCCTCAATTTGTAACCTCTTTTCTTCAGCTACCTTTCTATCTTCCCTTTCAATATATTTATCACATTCAGCCGTTACGTATTGAATTAAAATTTGACCATCCATTCCCATCTCCTTCGCGGTGAGCACAGCAGCTGATCTAAATTTTGCCAGCTCCGCCATACTTTTTAGACAATATACTAATATACAAGCTAAATCTCTAACCAGTAAATACACTAAGTACTTCTTATGACTATAGTCTAACCAATTCTAACTAACCAGTTAACTAATTAATTATTACTGGCTGTGAAGATTCACCAACTTTTATCTGCAGGGACACTTTTAATTTTAAAGGAAATTTTACAATTTATTTCCCTACTTTTATTTCTCCCACCAGGAGATCCTAATATTACTGTTGGGCTAATTATCCCTGGACAAGACCCCAATTTATGTAGTGGTGTTTGATGGTATTGTATGATGGTGATATTACTAAATGTAATTGTATGAGGCCAGCTGTGAAGGCTCCTGAGATAAAATGTAGTTGAGAATTGTCAGAAGGCCTTTCTTGCTACCACTACGACCTCACACTTAATTTTTTTTAATGAATGTGGCTACGTAAAGTGTCTAGGGTTATGATATGTAGTGTGGTGTAATAGGTTATAGATATACCCACAGATATTTAACAAGACTAATAATATTAATAAATATTACAACACACTGAACTAACTCAATAGTGTAAAATTTTTTGATAAAATTATATTACATTTATTTTGTTCTGGATCAATTTTTTAGGTTGACCAGAACTTAAAAGGATTTAGAAATTATGAAAGAAATGCATGGAATATTATATCATAAATGCAATAGTGTACATATATATGTACTATACTAGTTAGTTTTATTAAAATGTTCTAGTAGTCATCTACTTGGGAGGATAATTAATGTTTGTGCTGTTGGGGTGGTCTCATCACACCTGTCTATATTGACTACACAGTGTCCAGAAAATGGTGGGAATTTTTATGAGGGTATTAGTAACTAAACGGGGTTGGTGAATGTCCAGCAGACCAGAGGCTCACTCATCTTTTAGTTGTAGCTCTGGTGCTGAAATCTGGTGGTCCCACCTCTCTGTGCTGGCGGGCAATAATGGTGGTCTCTGTCACAAGTACTGCACAGATACACTCGAGTAAAGTCACCAACTGAATAGTCACTGCTTGGTTGACAACAGAAACTCGCAGCTCTGCAATCAAAGTATGGGCCATGTGTCAAAATCTATTCTCTACCCACGTCTGGACACAACACTGACACAACAACCACATCATACAGACAGGTCAGATCTCTCTGACCAAACAGCACATTTACCATGGTGGTTTTACATCAGATAGATCCTCCCAGACTATAGATTCTGAAAAATATTTATTAGTTTTCTGCTCTAAAAGAGGACAGGCAACACGTTTCATTATTCTCAACACCCGATCTGTCTTGCATAATCCTTGCTGGAGTTTATGTACATTGTTGGTCCCTAGACCCTGACTAGGGCGGGGGGTCTAGAGCAAATCCCTACTTGTTTGTAAGGCTAGATTTCGATATGGCAGTATCAAATCACTCGAACATGAAACAATATTCAAAATATATAAGGAAATAATTTCAATCTTACCAGATTATGAATAAATAACACAGAATTGCTAGCAAAACTCAGCTGAGCTGCTGGCTATAGTATGGCGTCCCTAAATTTATTACACTTTCTTTCATATGGAAATCACCACACTTTAAAATCTGTGTCTATCACTGAACAACTATTGAAGAATGGCCCCACTTTCGCGTCTGAGCGCTAATGATATGATTGTCTGTGGCCAATCACTGCCTAGGTTTATTTTAATTTCAAATTCCTACACTAAAGTCATTTCAGTCATGCTTCAGTCAAGTATGGATGGTTATCTGTTAGTCTGTCCGTCTCTACTTGTGTTTCTACAAAATTGTACTCGATTTTTGAACCAACCTTTCTCTCCCCTCCAAAATTTTGTCGTTAAAAGTTATTTTTAGACACAGCCACCACAAATGTCCCTCTCTTCCATACTACGTAGATTTGAACACCTGCGTTTCGAGGTCGTGTTTTTTTTGTGCAATTAGCGACACTTTTAGATTCAATACAGTCTGTCGATGATGTGAACAACACTGTCTTTTGTCATTATCTTCAATATTATCTATCCGTCTGTAAAATTAAGAACATATTAGTTCACTGCTCAGAATAGGCCATCCGGCCAGCTAATTTTTATATTCCTAACATTAATATTAAGAAAAAAGTACTTTTTAATTTTTGTAATATTCCTAACATCTGCGTTTAGCCGCTGAATTCAAATCAAGGGCTTGGTATCGCGCAAAAGCGTCCAATAAATGACTGTGGCGTAACATATCTATGGTCCCTTCTGTCGAGTTGCTTACTTTTTATGTCAACTTGGGAAACGTGACTTTTCTCCGTTCCCCCCCCCCCCCCCCCCCCCCCCCCCCCCCCCCCCCCCTCCCCTTCCCCCCCCCCCCACCAATTGCGTCTCCTTAGCCTTTCTAGTCTCACGCAATCTTTCCAGTCATATTTTTCCTTTTTGATCCTCCGTTCCCCTCCTGTCTAGCAAGTCAATTATTATGGAGGATGATGACCCGCGGTCTAGGCGATCATGTACTATTCGCAGCCTACGCATTATGTTTTTATCCTTAAATGTTATCTTTGGAGGGATTTTACCGTTGTATCTCTGTCAATTTCACTACAGTAATGAGAAAATTCAATTTTGATACCAACATCATAGATATCATTGAAGCACTATACAAGGACGCAAGCAGTGCTGTTTTTGCAAGCAACGACATTGGAGAATTTTTCAAAACAACTGTAGGAGTTCGGCAGGGATGTATTCTGTCCCCAGTGCTCTTTAATATTTATCTAGAACATATTATGCAGGAGGCTCTCTACGATTATAAATCAACCATATCGATTGGAGGCCGACCTCTGTGCAACCTACGTTTTGCTGATGATATTGATCTGATAGCTGGATCAGAATCAGAACTTCAAGACCTTACCTCTAGACTGGAGAAAGTAACAAGAACGTATGGGATGGAAATTAATATAGAAAAAAGCAAGATATTGGTGAATAGCCATAAGAAACATGTTCCGACCAACATTACGTTAAATGGGCAAACGTTAGAAGAAGTTAACACCTTTAAATATCTCGGGTCCACTATATGTAGTGATGGAAGATCAAGTAAAGAAATCAAGACAAGACTTGAGATGGCCTCAGCTGCCATGACAAAGTTGAATGTGATCTGGAAAAGTAACATCAGTTTTCCTGTGAAGATCAAATTATACAAATCACTTGTATTATCTATTCTCTTGTATGGGTGTGAGGGCTGGACACTCACTGCAGATACGGAGCGAAGGATTCAGTCTTTCGAGCATAAATGTTATAGAAGAATTTTGCGCATTTGCTATAAAGAGCACAAAACAAATGTCTATGTTAGAGAGAAGATAAACACCTATGCAGGCCACCAAGAACCACTTTTGTCAATAGTGAAACATCGAAAGCTTGCCTGGTTTGGGCATGTAACTCGTCATGACTCCCTTTCGAAAACGATCCTTCAGGGGACAGTCGAAGGTAAACGGAGAAGAGGAAGGCAGAGAAAATCCTGGGCTGATAACATCAAAGAATGGGCAGGACACGGTTTTTCCACACTTGTACGCATTGCTGAGGATAGAGAGCAGTGGAGGACCCTGTCTGCTGATGCTTCCACCATGGCACCCCTACGACCCATGACGGGTTACGGGCTGAGATGATGATGATGAATACTGTACGTGCAACATTACAAAACTACAATAACTATTTTTTAAAAAAAACCATGCCCAATTATGGGCTTGTCGCATAGAGATTTATGATCAATAAATTTTCTATATTCTTTTCTTTTCTACCCGTGTCCTCTACTTTATTATCGCTCTTTTATCCTTTTCCGGTTTTTCGCATTCGTTCGTTTGCGACAAAATATTACTTTCCCATTCAAACTTTTGCCTGTTTCTTTTCTCATTTAGAAACGCATTTTATTGCGTAATATGTCAGTCCCTGGATGTGAACGAAATAGTGTGAGAATTCGTCTCATCAGACATAGAGAGCAGACATTTGTCTACATTGTCCATGACATGAGCGCTTCTATGGCTAAGTTTCTCGGCGTGAGGCGTGGAAGGCGCCAATCTGCATAGCTCAGAAATGAGACAGGTCGCAGTAAGTGTGAAGACGCACTTTTGGCAGTTATGGCCAGCGTCTAAGTTAATGGGAAGTGTTGAGAGAGAGAGAGAGAGAGAGGGGGGGAGACCGGCACTATTTCGGGTTTTCGTAATAGCGTGGGATCCTTTGTCTGTTTCATATATCTACCCCGCAGTTTGGACTTGATTTCATTCAGTTCTCCAAATTTTGCAGTAGACAGGTTGCTCGTGCTAAGGAAATAAGCTTGCATAGCGAAGTTCTTAGTTTGACTCGACATTTTGCCGAGCTTCTAGACTAACTATATGAGTGAATAAATTCTAAGTTTGTGCGACCGCCTGTAGTTCTGTCTGGAGGTAAATATTATATATATATATATATATATATATATATATATATATATATATATATATATATATATATATATATATATATATATATATATATATATATATATATATATATATATATATATATAGTAGTATTGAGTCATTCAGTGATAACCGCTTATTTCATTTTACTAGCTAGATTTCTGTGCAGAAGAAATTAAATTTATAAGTCTGTTATATTCTCTAGCTGACGTGTTTCAGTGGATAGCAAAATAAATTATAATTTCTAGCTTAACTCATGCAGCTATAAATAAATTTAATTAAATTGCTAATAATCAGTTGAGAATATTTTAAACTAACTTATAACTGCACTGATTCATCATTGAGTATTGACGAAATACGTATGTATTTCTAATTCATGATGACTGATTTTATGAATATAACTTATTTCACGGGAATTTTAAACGATAAGTCAAGCTCTCCGCTTGCAGTTTATAATGTAAGTTATCACCGAAGTAAATAGTATGTATAAGTATTTTATATGTTGTTTTCTCTTTATTCAGTGAAACTGGGGTAGCCCAACTTTACCAACGGTTTTAGTATGGAGAAATATCTGTGAAGAACAAAAACATTTTTTTCTTAAAGACTTGGGTGTATAAAATAAAACCTGTCTGGCATTGCGCTGGCATCCAGAACGACAGAGTACCCATTACATGAACTTTAAGATTAAATGACGTAACGGGCCCATCGAGCCAGATTTAATTCTTCCTGAGAAAAACCTCAAGTACATTTCAGCCCCTGTGGCAAGTAAAATATTACTATCAGTAACATTCCGACGGAGTTCTGACTAGTTGTGGTGTGACCAAATAAAGTCCTGTACTGCGAGAAGGCACCGACCTGACATTCCTTGTTACTAGAAATCTAAGCTATTGACACTTTGCTCGCTGTTAACGTTCGTGCCTGGACAATTTTAATGTGACAGAACCAGATATTCTAAAATAAGAATAACCAAGGAAACGTTCCCTGAAGTAGTGGATTCAACCTATCTTTCCGGGACTGGGGTTCCCTTGGCCAAGACTACCCTGGAGATTCTGTATGTGCATGTCCTAAAAATTGTGTTTCCAGAAGTTGCTACCAAAGCTGTAATTATGAATGCAAGCTAGTGATCACGGCTGACTGAATAGAGTGAATGCAGGACTGAGTGATTCCTTTATTGTTGTATTTTGGCACCCATTTTGCTGTCTTAAATTTCTTTATGCAAGGTTTTTGTTGCTAACAATATTTTCCTTAGGATAGATTAGAGTATCAAAGTCTGTTCATACCTTTAAAGGGAAATCTTAGACTAAAGCATATGTATCCGTGACTCTTTGGGGCTATCACTTTTCTTCTAACAGGACTGTTGGCTATACATCGAGGGAAAAGATCATACCAATGGGTCTATCATTCTTGTAGCAATTCATTGACTTTATGACTAATTTGTATATGTTTGATGTAATGTTATGTGTTGTGATGGAATTTTATTATGATAATTAAAATTTACTTGAACTTAATCAGCGTGTCGGTCAGCTCGTTCCAAAATATCTATATAATCATTGTTATAGTTTTTCCCACGTCTGTGCGTCTAACTGTCGTCACTGGTGTGTCTGTGCACGTGAGTGGTATATATATATATATATATATATATATATATATATATATATATATATATATATATATATATATATATATATATATATATATATATATTCAATATATATTTTATAGACTGTCTGACTCCTCTAGATCTGTTGTAGAAGATAGGCTGAAAGAGAGAAGATTCTCGATTTCAGGGACAGCCTCTATAAATTTCTACCGTCTCATGAAATCTATTTCTATTATTATCTCTCACTGTGGCTATCACTTATTCTAATCTATTCAGAAGGGACCAACCCAAGTCTTAATTCCCCTATCAAAAATCTACGACAGGGCTGAATCAATACCTTTAAATAATGAGTTATTGATTAAGCCCATAATTGGGCATGGTTTTTAAAAAAAAATAATGAGTTGGGACCCAAAGAAGCAGCAATAGAGAATGCAGTCAGCGACCCATAGCTTGACTGCTTGCGTCAGGGTCAGTGAACCAGAGCTGACCAAGACCCTACTCCACCTCCACGTGGTGGTCCTGGAAACAGGCTGCATCACTGCAGTCTGGGTGAGAGAGTAGGGATCGAAGAGGGAAGGCAAACCCGGTCCCAAAAAATGCCACGCTGAAGTCGGATGTGTTGACCGAAAGGCGCAGATATCGCAGCTCCGCTGTAAACGGACACAACGCAACCAACGTCCTTTTCAGGACAAACGAGGAAGGAAAAAGAAATAATGAGTTGTTCCAACTTTGAGAATTTGCTAAAATCCACATTCATAGTTTTGTCAAAGAAACATAAAGCAATGGAATATGAAAACCACTGTATAATTAGTCTTATGAGTCACATGACCAAAACACCATGAATAATTACTATGAGATCAATGAGAAGTAAAGCAAAACCAGAAATCTGTGATGAACAGTGGGGATTTGTAGAGGGCAAAGGTACAAACAGACTGAAAATTGAAATATCTGCAGATAATCTCACAAGAAAACAATCTCTTAAAACATATATGAAGAACATAACAAGAGAATGTAGAAAAAAATAAGAACTGAATCAACAAAATAACCGTCAAGGCAAAGAAAATCCCTGGAAAATTTTCAGAAAAACACTAAATCCCAAAATGCACTCTATTACAGATGTGTGGAATATGTTAAAGGCTATAAAAGGCAGAACTAAACAAATGATGTTGTCTTCTATAAAAAAGGCCAGAAAGAGCAGAAAAAGACTGTCAAAAAGAAAATGGACTGGCTATATATTACATTAATGTAAGCTCCATGAAAGAGTTAAGACAAAGTGAGAACAACAGAAGAGTAAAACTCCTAACAAAAAATATTAACATACCAAAGAGTAACATAGGAATTTTAACATCCCTGTTTAACAAAATTTGGAATGCCGGAAACATTCCCATACAGGACCATAGGCAGTTTTTTAAAACTTGAACATGATGCTTTCATAAGTTTTTTAAAATATATTAGAAGAATATTCTAAAATAGCCCTTCACTGCTGTAGTCTAAGTGGTTTCTTAATGCCGGGAATTTTAGTTCCCTATACTATTTGACACGTTTCTTGTAGTGTTGAACAATTTGAGCAGTTTATATGCATATCTAGTCATGTTCTTTGTTTTTCTCATCCCATCTTCCTTTTTTTCTTCTTCTTCCTTACTTCATATTCTTCAATTCTTCTTGTTGTTCCCTCTTTCTTCTTCTTCTTCTTGCTCCATCTTCTTCTTGTTCACCCTTCTTCTTTCTCCATTTATCTTCTTCTTCTTCTTCCTTCTTTCTTTTTCTTCTGGTTTTCTTCCCTTTTTTATTCTTTTCCGTCTTCTTCTCATTCTTCTTCTTCTTCTCTGTTCCTTATTCTTATTATTCACCTCCTCCTTATTCTTCTTCATTTTCTTCTTCTTCTTTCTTCATTGTCCTTCCACTTATTCCTTCTTCTTCTTCTTCTTCTTCTTCTTCTTCTTCCGTCCTTAGCCACCGACCGTCAAAGCAGTCAGTGGCCATTACGCCTAGTGGCGTCTTAGGGCAACAGCAGATAGATTTTCTTTGCCATTATTTCCCATCACGCCTAATGGCGTCTTTAGGGCAACGGCAAATCAACCCATTTGCTGTTGTTTCCGTAATCGAAGTGACTGGCAAACGGGTGATCAGCCCGTTGTGTATTCCTTCTTCTTCTTTCCCCTTATTTCTATCTTTTCTTTTCTTTTCTTTTTTCTTCTGTTGTATATATATATATATATATATATATATATATATATATATATATATATATATATATATATATATATATATATATATATATATATATATATATATATATATATATATATATATATATATATATATATAATATAATAGCCCCTTCAGTCATAACTGACTATGGGAATGCGCCCCTGAGGTGACAGCCTCAGCTGCTTATTTTCCTGTTGTGTGAGCTTCTTTTCGCCAAATCTGAGGTGGCGCCGTAGACAGCATCGCCACATAAGCTAGGCGGAGGTGTCGCACGGAAGGTCCTGGGTTCGAGTCCCGGGTAAGCCACTCACGTGTGTTGTTTTTCTGTTGTCTAGTTTTCTACTTCTTTATTTCTCACGAGTACCTGAAAACATACTTTATGTTTGTCTAATATTTAGATAGCATCCCCACTTGGTGCGATCGGATGCTTCAACCTCCCTTGTTGCTGGATTTATGTCTAGTGCCCTCATGTCTCTCTTGCACACATCTTTGAATCTCTGCTGCGGTCGCCCAACTGTTCTTTTGCCATCTGCCAGTTGTCCGTAGAAGATATCTTTCGGGATGCGACCATCATCCATGCGGCGGATATGGCTAAGCCAGCGTAGTCTGCATATATATATATATATATATATAACATTTGATCATTCTTATATTACGTGTACGAGTTGTGTTTTTGGAAGTTAGTGTATCTGTCTTATGCTGCTGGACATATTTTTGCCGACTACTATTGCCTTTTTGACTTCTGTTTCACATCTGCCATTCGCTATTATTATGTGTCCAAAATATAAGAAAGATTTCGCTTGAACCAGCACTTTTCCTGTCTATGTTTATGTTTTTCCGTGTTAATGTAAAATCCACATTTATGACTGTAAAACAATATTCTGTAGGTCTTTATTATTATGAGGTGCCCTCGACTGTCAGTTTATTGGCGGATTTAGTTTTGATTGAATCACACTTTACTGTACCGTCTGCAGTCAAACAGGGTTGGGATCACGGTTGTTTGTATATGTTAGCTGTGTTTCGTCTGCTACTGGTGGTAATGTAAATTAAGAGTGCTATGAATTGTTTATTTAAAGAGAATACATTTACGGGTTTAGCTTTAAGGTTAAACAGAAGAATAGCCTCTAACGTTAACCTTCTCTTTAACACTGTTTGCGACAAGATGGTCGACTTTACTTTAAAGTGAGATTCAACCTTAGTTGTTATGATTCAGTTAAACTGTTCCTCAAACTATTGTGTTGAAGTTCGCTGCCACTTTACTGTTTTAATATGGCAACTTTGCACATTCCATTAACTTACAACGATACCTTTACAAATTGACAAATGGACGACCATTCAAGACGTTCTTGTTATATTAAAACTGTTAAGTGAGTACTTAATACGACTGATATTAGTCGTCTACTAGGGCTATGAAAAAAAAAAGTAGAAATAAAATCTACCGTAATCTGATTGTCTTGACATTAGCAAGAAGTCTACCTCCAGGAAGGTTAGACGGGTCAGCGTCTGCTTCTGCTGGATGCCATGACAGATTGAATACATGTTCCGACAGCACCTTACTAAAGATGCTGCACAGCATGGGCGCAAATGTGCGATATATTGCTCGTTCCTCTCAGAGATTCATTCGGTCCATAAGTTATTCTTTGCGTGCTAAAATTATTAATCCATATATACATACTAATGTATTTTCGGTCTACCTAATGTGTTTTGGAAACGTTAGGTTACTGTTCACAACAGTAGACGCTTGCAGATGTATTGTTACTCTTTGAATACTGCCTTTGCTGAAGCAGTGCATCTGTGAAATATTTGGCAGGCACGGCACGTTTTTAATATGTTAACATATATATATGTCAACGCTACTGACAGACGGAGATGCCATTAGATGCTCGTTGGACGTGACAGCTACCTTTCTTATTAGGAACGAACTTCAGGATGCTGCAGAGTGACTGGATTGGAAAAAGTGGCGCGTATTATCGTGCCTATTAAACCTGATTGTAACAACTCAAAAGTTACAAAAACAAAAACAGTTTTTGTAGGAGCCACGTGGAAGAGCTCCGCAACATATTGATAGAGAACATAAACATTCTTCTTCTTCTTTGATCCTTAGCCGCCGACCGTCAAAGCAGTCAGTGGCCATCACGCCTAGTGGCGTCTTGTAGGGCAACAACAAATTGATTCCACTTTGCTCGGTCGGCGGCCAACCTTTGTACAGTGCCCCAACTCTGGTTCATTCTTTGCATCTCAGCCTCCACAGTCCTCCGCCAGGTTGTTTTTGGTCGGCCTCTCTTTCGTTTTCCTTCAGGGGTTCTTGTGATGGCATCGGGGTCTCTTCTGAGGACATGGCCAACCCATTGTTTCCGTAACTTCAATTTTTTTTTTTTTTTACATAAACAGGGGTGTCAGCCATATGCTAAAACCCCCAACCTGGAGGACCAGGGTGTCTGCTTTCGTCTGACCCCTGCCCACGCAAACCTGTCCAGCTTGGTAGAACCTTCCAGGAGTAAAACTCCCACTGGCATAGCTCTGGTGGTAATCAGGGTACGCAAGCCGCCATACCTCGACAAGGTATTGACACCATAAACATGTGACATCCAAAAATGGAAAAAAACGGTGAAGTATAAGCAAGATGCCCAAGTTTTGTATGATAAAATTTTTTCATCAGAACTAAGCTTCATTAGAGCAGTGTCCACCATGTAGGTATTGTTGAAGCGAAGGTGAGTTTCTCCAAATATTAGCTTCCAGTTAAAGCAATATTATGACCTGCATCTGTTTGTTTGTTCTGTTACTTTATGTCTTTTTTTCGTTTATTTATTTCTTTGAGACTAACTTCTGTGACTTCTTACTTACTTCGTGACTTGTTACGGCTTGTTACTGATGATCTGTTCAGCATTGATTTATTATTTTTGCGACTTATTGCTTATTGGGTTTAAAAAAAAAAGATTTAAACCTTAAAGGCTTTTTTTTACGCCAGTCTTCCGCATTTTAGTAATTTTATGATTTGTTAAATCATAATTAGCTATTTTGGTAGTGCATAAATTATTGTCTCTTGATTTTCTATTTGACAACTTTTTTTTTTTTTTGAGACTTGTTATTTTGGTACCGTAGTTTATTCTAAATCTTCACAGTCGGTGACTTGCGAATCCACATTACGCTCATCCACCAGGTTATCACCAATTAAGTCATGACCATCATAGCTTTCATCTTTTTCTTCTTCAAGACCCAAACTGTCTGCTCTTGAAGCCTCATTACTGTTTGCTCGTTTACCAACATCTTGCTTGGTCAGAATTTCGTAGTATCTCTCGTTTCCATTCACCTTGCGCCCAACTAAATTTTCCCCAAAACCACTTTCCGTATTTATACTGTACCGTACCAGGGGTCTGATGCCATTCACATTCCCCAGTAAGTATGCCCGATTTCTGTGTTTTCCGCCCGCATATTTACCAATATAATATGCAACACTCTTCTCGTTGCTGGACAGAACATCGTTCAATGACTTCTTTACACGAAAGTACTGGATATTGCAGGTCATATCTGTTCTGAAGTTCTCAACAGGGGTAGTGTGTTTTGGACTACTGCATGTAACACTGGTATCTTCTCTTCCATATTTTTTCTGATAACAGCGTGGTTGGTAACCGTAAGAATTGATATCACCAGCGCCCTTGACGAATACTGAGCTTTTATTTTTGATCTCAGATTCGCATATGTACGTTGTAATATGTGTCTTGCTCAGCTGTTTTGCTGGTATAATAGCCTTCCAGGCTGGAGTGCTAAAATCTGTGTTACAGGGTGGTGAAACATCTTTACTATCCTCTTTGTCCACCCATTCATCTGCTGTCGGCACTGGAGAGTCTTTGTTAGCACTGCTGACGTTAAAATCTGATGGGCTTTTGAAGCTGTCGACCCCGGAACCTTCACGCATATTTCTAAATTTATCTCTGGTGGGTTTAAACAAGGAGGTACCACATATGTTTGCTTTGTTTCCATAAGGCGTTTCAGGATCTGTGGTTAACATGTAAGAATTGATCTGCTCATGATGAGGAAATTTGGTTTCATTCAAATCTGACATTTGGGCTTTTGAATTCATCTCCAGCATATCGCCTAGAAATGAATCTGCACTTTTCTTTATTTGATACACGTCATAAATGTTCTTCATTCGTGCCGCCGAAGATATATTGTTCCCACATATCGTGTCACCACGCGCTTTGGCTGCATCGTCTTCTGCAGGTGTATGTATGCAGCTCCAAGAATCACATGATTTGCATGTCACATACATTTTCTTATCATTCATCTCTTCTTCTGCTTCATCGACGATATCACTATTATGGGAGAGAGGTCTCATACATATAGGATCTCTCAGTGACTCGGTTTTCAGCAGCTGGAAATTCTGCATCAGATTGGTGTCGCACCTGCATGAATAATAGAGTGATATAATCAACAGAAAATTTTTTATCTTGGTTCAGCTGCCATCTCCACTATTATTGCAATATTTTTGTGACTGATCTCTGCAAAATATTCAGATATCATGCTATCACAGACCTCTCAACTACCATCAGGCATCGAGATAGCGGAACACCTTTCCATCACTTTCAGACATGTAAACACAGATCTTCCGTTCTCCTTTGGACATCGTAAAAACAGACCTCCCCTCTACATTGAGACATTGTGATAACACAGACCTCCCCTCAATATTGAGACATTGTGATAACACAGACCTCCCCTCTACATTGAGACATTGTGATAACACAGACCTCCCTTCTACATTCAGACATTGTGAAAACACTGACCTCTCCACAATATTCAGACATTGTGAAAACACAGACCTCTCCACCACATTCAGACATTGTGAAAACACAGACCTCTCCACCACAGTCAGACATTGTGAAAACACAGACCTCTCCACCACATTCAGACATTGTGAAAACATAGACCTCTCCACGACATTCAGACATTGTGAAAACACAGACCTCTCCACAATATTCAGACATTGTGAAAACACAGACCTCTCCACCACATTCAGACATTGTAAAAACACTGACTTTTCCAACACATTCAGACATTGTGGAAATACAAATCTCCCACATTCAGACATCGTGAAAACACAGACCTCTCCACCACTTTCAGACATTGTGAAAACACAGACCACTCCACCACTTTCAGACATTGTGAAAACACAGACTTCTCCACCACATTCAGACATTGTGAAAATACAAATCTCCCATATTCAGACATTGTGAAAACACAGACTTCTCTTCCACATTCGGGCATTGTGAAAAACCAAATCTCCCACATTCAGATATCGTGAAAACTCCACCACATTCAGGCATTCTGAAAACACAGACCTCTCCACCAAATTCAGACATTGTGAAAATACAGATCTCCCCACCACATTCAGACATTGTGAAAACACAGACTTCTCTTCCACATTCGGGCATTGTGAAAAACCAAATCTCCCACATTCAGATATCGTGAAAACTTCACCACATTCAGGCATTCTGAAAACACAGATTTCTCCACCAAATTCAGACATTGTGAAAATACAGATCTCTCCACCACATTCAGACATTGTGAAAACACAGAACTCTCCATCACATTCAGACATTGTGAAAACACAGACCTCCCCACCCCATATAGACATTGTGAAAACACAGACCTTTCAACCACATACAGACATTGTGAAAACACAGACCTCTCCACAACATTCAGACATTGTGAAAATACAAATCTCCTACATTCAGACATCGTAAAAACACAGACCTTTCCACCACATTGAGACATCAGACATCGTGAAAGCACAGACCTCTCCACAAAACTCAGACATTGTGGAAACACAGATCTCTGCACCACATTCAGACATTGTGAAAACACAAACCTCCCACATTCAGACATTGTGAAAACACAGACCTCCTACTTTCAGACATTGTGAAAACACAGATCTCACCTCAACATTTAGACATTGTGAAAACACAGACTTCTCACATTCAGACATTATGAAAACACAGACCTCCCACATTCAGACATTGTGAAAACACAGACCTCTCACTTTCATACATTGTGAAAACACATACCTCCCACATTCAGACATTGTGAAAACACAGACCTCACCACAACATTTAGACATTGTGAAAACACAGACCTCTCGAATTCAGACGTTGCGAAAACACAGACCTGACCACAACATTTAGACATTGTGAAAACACAGATCTCTCACATTCAGACATTGTGAAACACAGACCTCCCACATTCAGACATTGTGAAAACACAGATCTCTCACATTCAGACATTGTGAAAACACAGACCTCCCACATTCAGACATCGTGAAAACACAGACCTCCCACATTCAGACATTGTGAAAACACAGACCTTTCACATTCAGACATCATGAAAACAAAGACCTCTCACATTCAGACATCGTGAAAACACAGACCTCTCACAATCAGACATCGTAAAAAAAAAACAGACCTCCCACATTCAGACATTATGAAAACACAGACCTCTCGCATTCAGACATTGTGAAAACACAGACCTCTCACATTCAGACATCGTGAAAACATAGACCTCTCACTATTTTCACTGAACGTTCCACTACCACCAGAGAGCTTTATTATCGCCGACCTCCTCACTACAGCTAGATAATTTTTTCTCACTGACCTTTTCACTACCACCAGAGAGCTTTATTATCACTGACCTTTCTACTACCATCAGAGATATTTATTATCACTGACCTTTCTACCTCCATCAGAGACATTTATTATCACTGACCTTTCTACTACCAGCAAAGTTATTTATTATCACTCACTTTTGTACTACAATCAGAAATATTTATCATCACTGACCTTTCTACTGCAATCAGAGATATTTATCATCACTGACCTTTCTACTACCAGCAAAGTTATTAATACATCTGGCCTTTCTACTACGATCAGAGACATTTATTATCACTGACCTGTCTGCTACCAGCAAAGTTATTTATTATCATTGACCTTTCTACTACCATCAGAGATATTTTTTATCACTGACTTTCTACTACCATCAGAGATATTTATTATCACTGACCTTTCTACAACCATCAGAGATATTTATTATCACTGACCTTTCCACTACCAGCAAAGTTATATATTATCACTGACCTTTCTACTGCCAGCAGAGATATTTATTATCACTAACCTTTCTACTATAATTATGGATATTTATTACCACTGACCTTTCTACTATAATTAGAGATATTTATTAACACTGACCTTTCTACTACCATCAGAGATATTTATTATCTTTGACCTTTCTACTACCATCCAATAATTTTTTTTTTCACAGACTTTTCCACTACCACCAGAGAACTTTATTACTACTGACCTTTCTACTACCATCACATAATTTTATATCCCTGACCTTTGTACTACCATCAGATAATTTATCACCGCTAACCTTTTCACTACCATCAAATAATTTTTTTATCGCTGACCTTTCCACTACCATTATATATCTTTACTACCACTGGCTTTTTTTCCACTACCACCAGATAATTTTGTTATCATTGAGTTTTCCACTACCACCAGATAATTTTATCGTTGAGTTTTCCACTATCACAAGATAATTTTGTTATCGTTGAGTTTTCCACTACCACTAGATAATTTTGTTATCGTTGAGTTTTCCACTACCTTACTTACTTAGTCGTTCCCCTTCTACCGTGAGGTGTAGAGGTTTGGAAGAGAGAGCGACAGACTATCCTATTGGCTGTCTTCCTCCTGGCCTGGTTCCATTCTAGTCCTCGGTCCTTCAAAGATTGTCTAATGTTGTCCTCCCAGCGGACTGTGGGGGTCTGGATCCCTGGCTCTTTGTTTCCCATGCTTGTCGTGGTAGCTGATCTTCTCCCATTCTGCAGACATGGCCAAACCATCTTAGTTGGGACTGTTCTACTTGGGTCTGCAGGAGGTGGGATTTTAGGCCTTGACGTATCGTCTGGTTGCGGACCATGTCTCTTCTTGTTACTTCAACCACCTTCCTCAGATACCTCATTTCTGAGGTTTGGATCTGGCTTTTATGGGTTGTTGTCATTGCCCATGACTACCACCAGATAATTTTGTTATCGTTGAGTTTTCCACTATCACAAGATAATTTTGTTATCGTTGAGTTTTCCCACTACCACCAGATAATTTTGTTATCGTTGAGTTTTCCACTACTATCAGATAATTTTGTTATCGTTGAGTTTTCCACTACCATCAAATAATTTTGTTATCGTTGAGTTTTCCACTACCACCAGATAATTTTTTTTTTATCGTTGAGTTTTCCACTAGGTAAAGGTAGTCCCATAGCAAATACTGCCATAGTGTAGTGAAGTGCTATAGATGTCACCATACTTGGCCCATCACGGATAATTTTGTTATCGTTGATTTTTCCACTACCATCAGAGAATTTTATTATAACTGAGCTTTTCTTTCACTACACCACTATCAGAGGTTTTGATATCATTGACTTCTCTATTGCCAACAGAAGTCGCCATATCACTGACTTGGTCACCACATTCAGACATCGTGGGGCTACTGATCGCTTAGCTTTGATTATACCTTTTAAAATCACCTACTTTCATAACCATAAAAAGTCTCGATATCACTAGCCACTTCATAATCTCTTAAGTCTTAATATCATGGACCTCTGAATCACCACCAAACGCCACAACATTTTCAGGATTAACAGATGTGTTGACAGCACTGGTCTCCCAACGACCACCTGAGGTCTTGATATCACAGACCACTCCATGACCATAGAGGCCTTGATACCACTGACCTGTCAGTCTTCAAGTAAAAATATAACTGACCTTTACATTGCCAACAGAGGTATTGATAAACTGACCTCTCCATTAATTTCACTATCATCATCTCCATGTCACAGACTTAGGCCTAAATTATACCACTGATCTTTTCGTTAAAATCACCACTATAACCGTCATCGCATTACATTTGAACCACAGTGAAAGTTGTCACTTTCTATGCTTACCACCATATGCACCATCGTCACAACCACAGCAACTACTACCATGACTAACCTAGCTCTGTGTTGGCGAAGTACATTGAGAACTTCCAAGATACTGTCCCTGTTATTATGTTCAAAATCAGTCAGGTCCTTTTTGACGCAATTTAATTCTGCTTGCAGGTGTTCTTTGCGTGCTTCTAAGAGTTCTTTCTTGGTTTCCAAATCCTGTTAAATAAAGTGGTGTTTTTTAATCATTGCTGTTACTGTGTGAAAACATTGTTTTGGCATTACTGATTGTTGTTTTCGCTTCTTACAATATTATATGTTCTGTAACTGACGTTTCAGTCATTCAAACTGTAAGTCGTTGTCCATTGTACTGATGTTATTTGTATCACCATTTTGTGAAGTTGTTGCGAGACGTGTATGCTATTATTTTTGTATTCAGATTTCGATCCTTATATATACTATACTGTACCTAATAGTTGTGGCCTGTTGCTGAATTTTTCCCAGTGCCAGTTTAACTGTTTGATGACCGGAGGGGAGGGGGGAAGGAGCGGTAAAATCGAGTGATCCATAAATATTGATAAACCGAAAAAGTCGTAATTTCAAGAAAAAAAAATTTTTGTGCGGCTAATTTACACGATTTTGAAAAAACAGACTATAATATCAAACTACGGATTCCCAAGGCAAGAGGAGCTTTAATTGCATTTGGAAATATTTGGAAGTTAAAAGAAATCACGTCCAGGGCAAAAAATGGAATCTTTAACCCAAATGTCATGTCAGTCTTATTGCATGGCTGTGAAAGATAGAGAACAACAGAAACAACAACCAAGATCGTACAGATTGTCATAAATGGATGCATGCATAGAATAGAAGGATTTGAATCGTAGGTCAAGGTCACTAATGTCGAACTGATGACAGGAACCAGACAAGCTGCCAGTGGAACAACTGATGAGAAGAAGGCTTTTAATTATTCTTACCCATTCATATCACCTTTAATCAATCTTACTCATTAATCACACCTTTAATCATTCTTACTCATTCATATCACCTTTAATCATTCTTACCCATTCATCACACCTTTAATCATTCTTACTCATTCATCACACCTTTAATCATTCTTACTCATTCATATCACCTTTAATTATTCTTACTCATTCATATCACCTTTAATCATTCTTACTCATTAATCACACTAATCATTCTTACTCATTCATCACACCTTTAATCATTCTTACTCATTAATCACACCTTTAATCATTCTTACTCATTAATCACACCTTTAATCATTCTTACTCATTCATATCACCTTTAATTATTCTTACTCATTCATCACACCTTTAATCATTCTTACTCATTAATCACACCTTTAATCATTCTTACTCATTCATATCACCTTTAATCATTCTTGCCCATTCATCACACCTTTAATCATTCTTACTCATTCATATCACCTTTAATCAATCTTACACATTCATCTCACCTTTAATCATTCTTACTCATCCATCTCACCTTTAATCAGTTTTACTCATTCATCACACCTTTAATCGATGTTACCCATTCATCTCACCTTTAATCATTCTTACTAATTAAAAAAAAAAGGATCCCGTTACACGCCCATTGGGAATATGGTGTTAGGCCCATATTTTCTTGACCATCGGCACACTAGGGGTGATGTGGTCAGCATCACGCCGCCCGCCTTAACCTTCCCAGAGTTACTTTGGTACCCAATTTTTGAGGCTGGGTCGACCCCGGAGCCGTTTTGCGGTCTAAAAAAATTCCCACCTCAACTGGGGATCGAACCATGGACAACCGAGCTAGGAAGCCAGTGCACTAACCACTGCGCTACCACGGCTCGCCTTACTCATTCATCTTCTTCTTCTTCTTCTTCCGTCCTTAGCCAAAGACCGACCAAGCAGTCAGAGGCCATCACGCCTTGTGGCGTCTTAAGGGCAACAGCAGATTGATTTTCTCTGTTGTAGTTTCCCATCACGCCTAGCGGCGTCTTTAGGGCAACAACAAATAGATCCATCTGCCGTTGTTTCCGTAATCGGTGTGACAAGCCAACGGGTGATCAGCCCATTGGGCACTCATTCATCTCTTCTTTAATTATTCTTACCCATTCATCACACCTTTAATCATTCTTACTCATTCATCTCACCTTTAATCATTCGTAGTTAATTCGTACGCATTCATCTCTTACTTACTTAGTCGTTCCCCTTCTACCGTGAGGTGTAGAGGTTTGGAAGAGAGAGCGACAGACTATCCTATCGGCTGTCTTCCTCCTGGCCTGGTTCCATTCTAGTCCTCGGTCCTTCAAAGATTGTCTAATGTTGTCCTCCCAGCGGACTCTGGGTCGTCCTCGGGGTCTGGATCCCTGGCTCTTTGTTTCCCATGCTTGTCGTGGTATCCGATCTTCTCCCATTCTGCAGACATGGCCAAACCATCTTAATTGGGACTGTTCTACTTGGGTCTGCAGGGGGTAGGATTTAAGGCTTTGACGTATCGTCTGGTTGCGTACCATGTCTCTTCTTGTTACTTCAACCACCTTCCTCAGATACCTCATTTCTGAGGTTTGGATCTGGCTTTTATGGGTTGTAGTCATTGCCTATGACTCGCATCCATATGTCAAGACTGGGACATAGGTGGAGCGGTATACAGCCATCTTCGTTTTCTTACCAACCTCTCTCTTGCTGAGGAATCCTCGATTTATGGCCTGAAAAAGTCTCCCAGCTGCTGCTTTTCGAGTGGCCAACTCTTCTTTGATGCCTCCCTTTTGGTCTATGATAGCTTCGAGGTATTTAAAGTGGTCGACCTGCTCCAGGACCTGTTCTCCCAGCTTAATCTGATGTCTTCTTTCTTCTCGTGATATCACCATGGATTTTGTTTTAGAGCTGCTTATGACCATCCCTCTCTTCTCCAGCTCTTCCTTCCAGACTTGCAGGTTGGATTGGAGATGTGCCTCTGATTTAGCAATCAGGGCAACATCATCAGCAAATGCCAGCTCCGAAATATAGACCTGTCTCATCTTCCAGTACCCCACTGAATACTTTCTTGTTCTCTTCTTACATGCCTTGATGACATCGTCCATAAGGAGTATGAAGAGGTAAGGTGATAGGATATCACCTTGTCTTACACCAGTGGTGGTCCTGAACTCTTCTGACTTATGGTTTGCTGTCCTCACATAATTTCTGCAAGACTTGTAGAAGCTCTGTATAGCATGAATCAGAGGTGCTGGAATATTCTTCCTTGCCAAACAGTCCCAAAGTTTGCTCCAGGGGACCCTCGCATTCATCTCATTTTTAATCATTCTTACACTTTATCTCACCTTTAATCCTTCTTACCCATTCATCTCACCTTTAATCAATCTTACTCATTCATCTCACCTTTAATCAATCTTACTCATTCTTCTCACCTTTAATCAATCTTACTCATTCATCTCACCTTTAATCAATCTTACTCATTCATCTCACCTTTAATCAATCTTACCCATTCATCTCACCTTTAATTAATCTTACTCATTCATCTCACCTTTAATCCTTCTTACCCATTCATCTCACCTTTAATCAGTCTTACTCATTCATCACACCTTTAATCAATCTTACTCATCTCACCTTTAATCAATCTTACTCATTCATCACACCTTTAATCAATCTTACTCATTCATCAAACCATTAATTATTCTTACTCATTCATTACACCTTTAATAAATCTTATTCATCTCACCTTTAATCAATCTTACTCCTTCATCTCACCTTTAATCAGTCTTACTCATTCATCACACCTGTAATCAATCTTACGCATTCATCACACCTTTAATTATTCTTCCTTATGTATCTCATTTTTAACACGTGTTCCTCCTTCATCTCACCTTTAACCAATCTTCCTTATTCATCTCACCTTTAACTATTCTTCCTTATTCACCTTTAGACATTCTTCCTCATCCATCTCACCTTTTTCTGTAACTGCACATTCCACAACGTGTTTTCGTCACCTTCATTTGTCTGTAACGTTTCAATTTCACCGTTGAGTTGGTTTATCCGCACGATAGTTGCATCATACCTAGAATTAATCAGCTGCGTCAATAACATCATCAAGAACGTGGCCAACATCACTACACCACACTATCATCATTTTCATCACCATAAGAATCATCATCATCATCAGTGTCACGGGATTGCCTCCCCTTGCTTTGCAGTAGTGGTCCACTAATGATCACAACGCAAGCGTATCTAAAAGTAAGTCGTCCAAGGTATCTATCTTCGCGCAAGATTACTCTTGGCAAAGTTATAGATAGAAGTTGAATGTCGTTTCTACCTTAGGGGAGCCTTCACAATAAATTCCCAGAAGTCAAGAACAAACGCTGCTTAAGGGCTGAGCAATTTTGTTAACTTATTATCTGGTCCGTCGCCTTTTGTGAAGGGGTTATGCAATGATTCTGGCCCGACAAGCCCCCAGTTGGAGTAATCCAACGAATGCCCTCTTATAATTAATGGCTATATATATATATATATATATATATATATATATATATATATATATATATATATATATATATATATATATATATATATATATATATATATATATGTGTGTGTGTGTGTGTGTGTGTGTACGTATTTATCAAGAAGAACTGGCTCATACGTTTGCTTTCGTACATATAAACTGAATCAACTATTATTGTTTAGTTTAAAATAACATACAACAAATTTAATAGTCAATTAGTCTTTAACATGGGAAAATAAATATACAAAATTTGGTGAAAATTGAAATTAAAGTTTCCTCACTCAGGTTTTGGTAGGGCGTTAATAATAATAATGTCCGTATTTTTTATGTTGCCTGTTATATAAAACTTAGCTCCAGATGCGTCCTGCAGCTGTGGTTTCCGTCACTTCTTTTTGGTGATGAGTACCCTTCTCCACTTAACTCGTTGTTGCATACATATTTTTGAATGCACAGATTACAAATGTACGATATGTCTATTTAATATGGAAAATATATTGTTGTATTTAATTGGGTACGAAAATGCTTTCTTTTGGAAAGCCAGATAATCCATGTTTGATTCATTCGTTTGATTATATGGATAATCTCCCTTGATATTGATCGGGCGTAAGAATACTTATATTTTGGCATTCATCATTTGTCATAGCCAGAAAATAGATTGATCGTTCTTAGAATGTTTATGGCCTGAATTCATATGTATTACATATTATTAGTGCAAGTAGATTCAGTCCTATATTGTATATTTTGTATGGGTAGACAGGACTATATTCTTTATGCCGCTCTAGCGGAGGTATTGGTTGTCTTGGCGAGTCGTGATGAGTTCCGATATTGCCGCCTACAATGGCTGGTCACGCATTTCCAGGGTTGGTCCTTTCTAGAGTGGAAAATGATTTATGAAGTGATTTCTTCAGTAGGAGATTGTGTTTCTACAAGATTATAGTGTTAGAGACTCTCCTCATGTACTGTATTATGTACTATTCGGACTCAAGGTAAATCCACTCCCTTTTTGACGATCTCCTTATGGTTAGACCTAGATGAAGCAACGTATTTCGTGCATCGTTGGTCGTTTAACTAGATATTGTTGTAGATGACAGGTTCCATCAGCGCTTATGTCTTCATGAAGTAACCTTCTGACAAAGGGACTGTATGGTAACTCTGGAAAGTTATACTTATTCAAGTTTTGAATCAACTTTGGCTGATGATTATTCTTCTGCTGGGCGAGTGAGCGAAAGCTCAGGGAAGGAGGCCATTTTTTGTATTCCTGTCATCATTATAGATCACTGTCCAGAGAACGGGTCGTGTATCTTTCTATTCGGACAGTGGCATGGAGATCTCATTTATATGAAAACCCCTTATCGTGGTTTCACAGTATGATATAAACATTGAACATAAGCAACCTAAGAACTTAGGAAGGGAAAGAAGGTTCGTCCATCGAACTCTTCAGTTGTTTACCGATCCGCCTTTACTGACGCGTTCAGTCAGATAGGGGATGCGGCCATAATGTATAACAACATTGAATGCTGTTTTGTACCACCCATTATATTTGAATGTTCCATGACATGGGATCTACTATTCATGCCTGAAGATTGATGTGTCAACATGTACTTATGATCTATTCGTTCTGTCCCAGTATGTGCGTCTGAATAAACTGTATGAAAAGATTCCAGCAGTCTGCATTGGTGCCTTATAGACATGAGTGAATGAGTGCTTTAGATTGGTCAAGATACGAACAGTCCATCATTCGCGTTTATAACACTACACTCTCACTCCATATTTACACCATCCTGCGTCGGTTGAATTGACCAAGTTAAGGGCCTGCTCCTCCTGGAGCCTCAGAGGGAAACTACTTCTTACAGCTGCCTTTGCCTTCCCTAACTCAGGACTAGAGTGAGTTACCCATTTACAGTACCGCTGGGTAGACTGAGGCATGCCTGGTATCAATTAACACAGCAGTGACATTTTACAGTACAGTCGTGGGTTTTTCCACTTTTACACTCGTCCACTGTAGACGGTCAGTGTTGATACTCTTCTCTCACACTAGTGGCGTAGGAACTTCAGTACCTAAGTCTGATGTCTTGTAACCACGAACTGTGACAAATAGAAAGAAACAAATGCTTCAGTACATTTGTTCTCCGCAAACTAACAGGCCCATTTTCTTGCGCTCCACCCACGAATGTTAACCTCTCAGTAGAATTAAATTGCCGAGCACACAATGTAACTCATGGAATATGATGAAAATTCCCCAATATCCTTCTGGGTATTAACTAGGAAATTGCGTCTGAAATGCATGAATAATGATTTGCCTGAATTACAATTTAAAAGGTAAGAGTGTGATTGTCTCGTGGTATTGTGTATCTTTTAAAATAACTATTCCCCTAGACTAACGATCTGTTTATGGGCGTGCTGACCACACAATTAATAATTGGTTTTTTCCACAGCATTTTGAGTAATATACATTTGAGTTACAGGTTGATTTTGTCGGAATATATGTTAATTATTGATTTTGTAATACTAAACGCTGGTAAAGTTTGTGATTGTCTAGCAATCACAGGGTTCTGAAGAAGTAGGTGTTTGAGCTAAGCTAAGGAGTGCGTTCAGACAATTACGTCTTGTTAATTGCCTCCCTTACCCTAACTGTCTTCAGGGGTGAACTTGTAGTGGACTTAAAAAAAATTAAGGGATTTTTTTCTCTCTTTAAAATGTTTGCAATAATTATTTTGTTTCCACTGTAGCAACTTATTTTTTTTAGTGAGTAATCTTAACTACCATTTATTTGGTGTAGTCGTCTGCATAATTGCTTTATTGCCGATTAATAGCAGTGATAGTTAGATACTATAGTATAGGAGGAGGTATCCCACGTTAGAGTATATCATCTTTTGTTTTGGTATTTTCTCGCAAGTGGTAGGAACCAGTGTATCTTTTTTCTTACTTCGTTCTTGACTAGTCTCAGTCACCTATTTGCAATGACAGAAAGGGCGAAGCTTAGGCAAATCCTCAGAGACGAAGCGAGAGAAGAGGGTTTGGAAGGCGAAGAAGCGAAAGCTTTTGTCAGGGACGAACTTGAGAGATATGCAGAGAGGAAAATAGCTGAAGCTAAAGAGCAGAAGAAGATGGATGAGGAAATGGAAATCCGCAGGGAGAGAGAGAGAAAGAGAGACAGCACGAGAAGGAGAGGGAAGAGAGAGAGGAAAGAGAGAAGGAGAGGGAGGAAAGAGAGAAGGAGAGACAGCATTTGGAAAGAGAAAATGAGCAACGACGACAGCATGAGTTAGCTCTTAAAACTCTAGAATTCCAAAGTCGTGGTGCTGCCTCTACCTCCAGCAATGGAGAGTCTTCTCCTCATTCTTCCGTAACTGATCCTTCTAACACTCAATCTACTCATCTCACTGCTATGTCTTTTGCGCTAGAATCTTTCTCTTGTCCTAATGAGAAGATTGACACGTATCTAGAAAAATTTGAGAAAATTGCAACTCTGTACGGTTTAGAGAGGTCGCGTTGGAATATGAAGCTTTCCCAGGCTTTAAAAAGTTCTGCGTATGATGTTTACGCCAAACTGGAAAACAGCCAACAAGACATCTACGACGTCTTGAAGAAAGCGTTACTGGAGCGCTTTGAAATGAACGCGTGCAAATTTTTGCAACTGTTTTGCAACAGCAGAAAGGAGAATTCTGAAAATTTTCAGCAGTTCTCCTCTCGTCTAAAGGGATATCTGACAAAAAGCCTAGAGCTCTCGCAGCTCCCCTCTACCTATGAAGGTCTTGAGGAATTTGTTATAACAGAACAAATAAAGAACACTTTGTCTGCGGACACCCGAAGATTTTTAGCTGAGCAAGATGCGGAAAAGCTTGAAGACATCTTGGAAAAGTCTGAGCGTTATCAAAATGCGCTGGCCGTACTGCCGGCCACAAAACGTAAACCGACAGAAGAGCATTTTCGAAAGAATAATCTAGACCAATCTTCTCATGCTTCTAATCAGAATAACCACAGAGAAACTGGACCCCAAAACCCCCCTCCAGAAAAATCCAAGTTCTACAAAAACAAGTACCCCAACCACAGTCAACAGTCTGATCAACCCAACCGTTCTACATGGCAGCGGGGCCAGAAAGGACAAGGTGACAAAGGGAAAACCCCTGCGCACGGGACTAATGATCAGGGCGAGCACACTGAGCCTAAACGCATCGGATGCTTGCTAACAGTCTCGCAAGACGAAATTATTGACAGTGATTCCCAACCTGAGGGAGAGAGACCCTCAACGCGAGGTACTGTTATTTTGAACGGTTCTCAAACTTTTTGTTTATTTGACATGGGGCTTTCTTTTGATTGCATTGTTGCCAGAAACCAGGTTAAACCCGGTCAAGAGACAGGAGAGACCGCCGAACTTTGTGGAGTTTCTAAGAGTGAGGCACCTACAGCGCTTCCCATCGCATTGGTGGAGATACACTCTGACTTTGTCACAGGTGTGATCAAAGCGGCTGTTATGGATGACCCCATCTACCCAGTCATACTTGGCGGTAGATACGTGTTTATTGGGAAACCGGAAGAGCCGATTGTGGCAGCAGTAACTACAAGAGGGCAAACCAAGAAGGAACGGGAGCCTGCGCCTAATTTGTTACCTAGGGAACTTAAAGAAGCGCAACAAAAGGACCCTACTTTGGCACCCTGCTTTAGGAAACTGCCCATGGCTAAGGAACCCAGACAGCACGGGGACATTTTTTCTAAGGATGGCGTACTTTATCGCAGAACGGGCAAGCCTGACCAAGGTTACAACCAGCTCCTAGTACCGAAACAGTACAGAAGCCAAATCCTAGAAATGGGGCACTCTCTTCCTTTTAGCGGACATATGGGACAGAACGCCACAAACCAACGGATAACCACTCATTATTGGTGGCCAGGAGTAAATACTGATATTATCAGGTATGTCAAATCCTGTGCCCAGTGCCAACGTGTACCACCCAAGCAACGGACACCCCCAGTCCACATGGGTGAAATGCCAATAATGAGAACACCATTCGAACGGGTTGTGATCGACATTTTAGGACACTTAGAAAGGACTAAAAGAAGGAACAGGTATATCCTCACCTTAGTCGACACATGCACTTTATGGGCAGAAGCTATCTCGCTAACATGCGCAGATGCCAAGCATGTCGCAGAAGCCCTAGTGCAGATCTTTACTTGGTTGGGATTCCCTCAACAAGTGTTGACGGATAACGGATCGCCATACCGGAACCTGTTGATGGATGAGATCGTGAAGATCTTGAGGAACCAAGACATCTACATAAAGCCTTATACTCTGGCAGGAAATGCGCTTGTGGAACGTGTTAATGGAAACCTCAACATGATGTTAAGTAAACTGGCACAAGTGAAACCTGAAGATTGGGATCTTTGTATTCCTGCAGCTTTATTTAGCTACAGAGAATCTCCTCATACTTCCACAGGATTTCCGCCAGCAACGCTTTTATTCGGCAGACCTATTAAGGGGCCACTTGAAGCCTTACTTCAGTCTCTGACAGACGAGAAGGCGGATGAGACAGTTGTCTCAGCAAGTAAATATGTGTCGGGTTTAAAGGAAAGGTTGAAACTAGGATGGGACCTAGCAACGACTAACTTTAAGCGAGCACGCACAAAGCATGCTAACCGATACAGGAAAGTCGCGAAAGAGAGAGAACTGGAAGCAGGAGAGAAAGTTTTGGTGTTACTCCCTACCGGGAACAACAAACTGAGGATCGGATGGCAAGGGCCATTTACCGTCCTGAAAAAGATTTCTAAGGCTAACTACCAGATCTCTATTAAAGGAAAGGAGAAGGTTTTCCATTTAAATCTGTTAAAGAAATTCTTGGAAAGACCGGTGCCGACCTCCGAACATCTCCTGACGAGCGCCAAAATTGACGAAGATGACGATAGTGGCAGGGAAATTCCACTGCGCACACACGAAATCTTTGAAAAATGTCAAAAGCGGCGACACTCTTTTAAGCGCGCACGCGGAAGACTTTCCAGAGAAGGAAGAATGGTGGAGGGGACTTGAGTAGGAATTGGAGAGAGACGGAGGGGGGAGATGAGAGGGAAGAGGACAGACACCCTGAAGCTACGGATGTAGGAAATTTATTTCCATAACGTAGACATGGAGTGCTTCCATATCTTAAAGGGGGGACGTTCTGTCGCATAGAGATTTATGATCAATAAATTTTCTATATTCTTTTCTTTTTCTACCCGTGTCCTCTATTATCGCTCTTTTATCTTTTTCCTGGGTTTTTTTCGCATTCGTTCGTTTGCGACAAATATTATTTTCCCATTCTGACTTTGCCGTTTCTTTTCTCATACTGGTAACGCATTGTATTGCATAATCGTGTCAGTCCCTGGACGAGACGAAATACTGTGAAATTCGTCTCGATAGACATGGGATGGCAGACATATCGTCTAACATTTTCATCTGACATGGCACTCTACGGTTAAGTTTCTCGGCGAGGTGTGGAAACTGCCATCCGCATCGCTCAGAAATGAGACAGGTCGTCGTAGAAGGTGTGAAGACGCACGTTTGGCAGTTATGGGCAGCGTCTCAGTTAATGGGAAGTCTTAAGAGAGAGAGAGAGAGAGAGAGAGAGAGGAGAGGGGGAGACAGGGGTTTTGGAAATAGCGCGCATCCTTTGTCTGTTTCATGTATATACCCCGGAGTGGAAACTTGATTTTATTCAATCTCCAAGTTGCAGTAGACGTGATCGCTTCGTTCTAGATACTTATATTTATAAGTGAAACTCTTAGCTTCGGTGTGATACTCGTAGTTCTGGTTGGAGGTAATATAATATATCTAGTACTTTGTGAGTGATTTAAGTGTTAAATCGCCTATTATATTTCACTAGTTTCTTTTGTGCAGAAGAAATTAATTTATAAGTCTGTTATATTCTCTAGTGACGTGTTTCAGTGGAAAGCAGAATAAATTATAATTTCTAGCTTAAACTCATGCAGCTATAAATAAATTTAATTTAGCTGCTAATAACCAGTCGAGCGTATTTTAAAACTAACTTATAACTGCACTGATTCATCATTGAGTATTGACGAAATACTTATGTATTTATAATTCATGATTGATTTTATGAATTATACCTTATTTCACGGGAGTTTTAAACGATAAGTCAAGCTCTCCGCTTGCAGTTTATAATGTAAGTTATAACCGAGTACATAGTATGTACAAGTATTTTATATGTTTTTTTTTCTTTATTCAGTGAAAACTGAGGTAGCCCAACTCTTCCAGCGTTTTGTACGGAGAAATATCTGTGAAGAACTAAAACATTTTTTTCTTAAACACTTGGGTGTTTAAAGTAAAACCTGTCTAGATTGCATTGGCATCCAGAACGACAGAGTACCCAGTACATAAACTTTTTTAAAGATTTAATGAAGTAACGGGCCCATCGAGCCTGATTTAATTCTTCCAGATAAAAAACCTCAAGTACATTTCAGCCCTTGTGGCAAGCAAAATATTAATATCAGTAACATTCCGACGGAGTTGTGACTAGTGGTGGTGTGACCAAATAAAGTCCTATACTGAGAGAAGGCAGTTACCTGACATTCCTAATTACTAGAAACCTAAGCTAATGACACTGCGCTCGCTGTTAACGTTCGTGCCTGGACAATTTTAATGTGACAGAACCAGATATCCTAAAATAAGTATAACCAAGAAAACGTTCCCTGAAGTAGTGAATTCAACCCGTCTTTTTGGAACTAGGTTCTGTTGGCCAAGACTACCATTGGAGAGTCTGTATGTGCATGTCCTAAAAATTGTGTTTCCAGAAGTTGCTACCAAAGCTGTAAGTACGAATGAAAGCACGTGATCACGGCTGACTGAATAGAGTGAATGCAGGACTGAGTGATTCCTTTATTGTTGTATTTTGGCACCCATTTTGCTGTCTTAAATTTCTTTATGCAAGTTTGTTTTGTTGCTAACAATATTTTTCCTTGGGATAGATCAGAGTATCTAAGTCTGTTCATACCTTTAAAGGGAAATCTTAGACTAAATCATATGTATCCGTGACTCTTTGGGGTTATCACTTTTCTTCTAACAGGACTGTGGGCTATACATCGAGGGAAAGGGTCATACCAATGGGTCTATCATTCTTGTAGCAATTCATTGACTTTATGACTATTTGTATATGTTTGATGTAATTTTATTGTTGTGATGGAAGTTTATTATGATAATTAAACTTCACATAAACTTATCCCAGTGTGTCGGTCAGTTCGTTCCCAATTATCTATATTTCCATTGTCATAGTTTCACGTCTGTGTGTCTATTGTAGTCACTTATGTGTGTGTGTATGGGAGGTATATATGTACTACTATATATTATATTTAGATTTGTCTGACTAATCTAACTCTGTTGTAGATGATAGGCTGACTGAGAGAAGCTTCTCGAGTGTCAGAGACAGAATCTAATATATTTCCTCCATCTCACCCGTGAAATCTATTTCTATTTTTTCACCTCCCACTGAGCTATCACTTAATTCTATGTCTATTCAGAAGGGACCAAACTAAGTCTTAATCACCTATCACAAATCTACGACAGGTTGCTATGCGCACCCACTTGGGCAGGGGAAAGGAGTTCAAAGGATAGACGGCAGACTTACTAGTTTACTTTATCATACCTTTTAAAGCTGCAGAAAACTATTCAAATTTACTATGTAAGAATGGTGACTAGAAATACACACATGTTTACTTACACGTGGATATATGTGGTGTGTTTGTGTGTGTGAATTAGCATATATTGTTATGTGCTATGGTATATAAAATACGAGGGGCGTTCAGAAAGTAATGCACCACATCGTTTTTCTCAGGAGCTGTTTATTCAAAAAGCATGAAATTTATACACAATATACATGGATATGTCATGTAAACATCGGTATTATTCAACTTAATCCCCATCAACTTGTACGGCTTTATGCCAGCGCGAAACAAGTGCATGTATTCCTAGCCCGTACCAGATTTTGTCTTGATCATGTAGCCATTTCTTCGCTGCATGAATCACTCCTTCATCGTCTTCAAACCTTGTCCCACGGAGTGCATCTTTAAGTGGACCAAATAGATGAAATTCAGAGGGTGCCAAATCGGGACTATAGGGTGGATGGGGTAGTACAGTCCAACCCAATTTGGTGATTGCTTCCCGTGTTGCCAGACTTGTATGAGGGCGCGCATTGTCGTGAAGGAGAAGCAGGTCTGCTGGATTCTTGTGCGGCCGAACTCTGCGAAAACGTTGATTGACTTTTTTCAATGTCTTAATGTAAGCTTGCGAATTGATTGTCTCTCCTCTTGGCATAACGTCAACAAGAATCACACCTTCAATGTCCCAAAAGACAGTGATCATGACCTTTCCAGCTGAAGGAATTGTCTTGAATTTCTTTCTTCGTGGTGATTGCGGATGATGCCACTCCATTGACTGTCTTTTTGTCTCAGGTTCAAAATGATGTGCCCAGGTTTCGTCACCTTAGCAAAAAAGTTCTCTCCATCAGCATTGAAACGCTCCAAAAATTCAGAAGAAATTGCTTTCCTTTGCAATCGGTGGTCATTTGTGAGACTTCGAGGAACCCATCTTGCGCAAACCTTAGAAAATCCGAGAGTTTTTATAACTGCATTTGCACTACCAATGCTGATTGACAGCTGTAAGGCCAATTGTTGAGTAGTGATTCGCCTATCAGTAAGAATAATGCCCTCAGCGCATTTCAACATTTCTGCGTTGGTGGCTGTGGCAGGACGTCCACAGCGCGGCCGATCAAGCAGCTCCGTATCTCCACTTCCTGATTCTTTGATTCTCTGAACAAAGCGACTGATTGTACTCCTGTCGATTGCAAACCTTCCATACACATCACATAGACGTTTGTGAATGTTCACAACAGTTTCCTTCTCTGCAACGAGAAATTCTATCACAATTCGCTGCTTATAACGCAAGTTGCTAACACGCTCCATTTCAACTGTTTAAGGCAGCCGTATTATTTTGCCGGTTGCGGTGCAATTTTGTGCACACAATTGGCCCATACCATATTTGAAGTGTGCAAAATTTCATGCTTCTATCGTCATTATTAGCGGAGAAAAACGATGTGGTGCATTACTTTCTGAACGCCCCTCGTAGTATTATTAAAACTACCCACAAATTATCTTCTCCGAGAGGAGTACACCGGTAAGGTTAAACTCTTATATGGGGTCTGGAATTGAACTCACCTCCTTACATGTATTTGTGGACTATGAAAGGGCGTTTGACATTGTAGACTGAGAATCAGTTTGGAAATTAATGAGGCATTGTGGAGTGCTCCTGAAGATCATTAACTTAATAAAGACATCTTATTAAGACATAACATACACAGATCTCCATGAAGGACAACTTACAGAACCATTTGGTATTAAAACTGGAGTGCGACAGGGATGCCTCTTATCATCATTTCTCTTCACATTGGGTATAGATTGGGTTAGAAAACATCGACCTCAGCCAACAGAAATAGGATCTCTGACTGGACAGCTTGACGATCTAGATTTTGCCGACGACCTGGCACTTTTGTCCCATAACCGTTAATCAGAGGCAAGGCAAAATTTAAAAAAAACTTGATGTAACTGCATGTTTTTGCAAATTATACCAAGCTAAGGACGCATGCGCAATGCACATAAAGAGAGAGCAAGACGATGTGACACCTACAGACTTACTGCTCTTGCTGATAATCCAACAAGCTGAGAAGTTTCATCCATGGTTTGTGAATTTCTTCAAAGGCGTTGCTAATCTGGAGAACAGTCATGCTACCAGATTTGGTGTCCACAGAACTGCCTGGATGTTTGGATGAGGGCGACGGATTGTTCGATGCTTCAACTTTCGTTTCTTCTTTCGCCAGCAAAGTTTGTTTTGTTTCGTGATTCCCTGCTGGTAATGATTTCACTATTTCCTGGTGGTCACTCGTGCAGTTCTGAAGATAAAGCTGGTAGACTACAATTAATAGCAACTGCCTGAACAAACATTATCAGCGTATTTAAAAAAATACAAGCAGGCAAAGACATCTAGAGAAGATTCAGTTAAGTAGGGTTCCCATTAATCTCGGCTTCCCAGGGGAAGTCCTAGTTTTAAAAAGAGATTCCTGGCACATACTTATTCATTACGAGAAAAGGCATAGTTTTTTTTAATTTTTCCCCTTAAATCAGATTTAAATGTATACAAATAACACAATGTCAGACATTGCGACTAAACAGCAGTTATCATTAAGTAATTAAAATGGGAATTATAATAATACGACAGTTTTTGTTTTGCTAGGGAAATGTGCGGAGATCACAGAAAACCTAAGTCCAACTGAAAAAAACATTAGAATCTTAATATCACGTGTCAAATCAGTCCATGGAGAACAAATAGGACAAGATCATTTACGTGGAACTGATGAAAACAACCAAACACTGGTGAAACAGGAGGCGAGGAGAAGACGCTGGCCTTGCAAAAGACGCACATTAAGGGAAAAAAAACCACATGATAGCATTACAAGGCAATTCCTGTTCTCGAATTCCCAGAAATAGAAAAGACAATAAGACACACATGGTGAAGAGAACTTAGATACACAGACTCCCTATTTTTCACTTGTTATTTCTTGACCCGTACCCAATTAATGTGCGTGAAACTGACGTCAAAATAAACAGACTCCCTATTTTTCAATTGTTATTTCTTGACCCGTACCCAATTAATGTGCGTGAAACTAACGTCAAAATAAACAGACTCCCTATTTTTCAATTGTTATTTCTTGACCCGTACCCAATTAATGTGCGTGAAACTAACGTCAAAATAAACAAAAGTAACTACCATTTTATGACATATGTCACATAAACATAACAGCTGTAGATGAGATTCGGTCTGTTCAACATATGACTACATAGCGGACAACAATTATTGCTGTCTCTGGTAGTGTCAATTTAAAAACACATTGACGTTTTAGATAGTAAATGTTATTTTGTTTCTGAAAATAGAAGATAACACTTATTATTCAAAAGGCGCCAAATGCTCCTTGGTTTGGAATCATGGTTCATGTGTATCAAATAGATACAAGCCAGAATATCATTTAAAAATAGGGAGTGAATTTTCATTGACCATGTTCATGAAAGGAATAAGGAAGACATAGGAGCAGCTGGGAGACTTTTTCAGGCCATAAATCGAGGATTCATAAGTAAAAGTGAAGTTAGCAAGAAGACGAAGATGGCTGTATAACGCTTCCCCTATATTCCAGTCACGCTTCCCCTATATTCCAGTCTTAACATATGGATGCGAGTCGTGGGCAATCATTACAACCCACAAATGTCAGCTCCAAACCTCAGGAATGAGGTATCTGAAGAAGGTGGTTGAAGTAACAAGAAGAGACATGGTCCGCAGCCAGACGATAAATCCCAGCCACTGCATACTCAAGTAGAACAGTCCCAACTACGATGGTTTGGCCATGTCTACAGAATGGAAGAAGATTAGGTACCATGACAAGTATGGGAAACTAAGAGCCATGGATCCAGACCTCAAGGACGACTCAGAGTCCGCTGGGAGGACAACATTAGACAATTTCTGAAGGACCGAGGACTGGATTGGAATCAAGCCAGAAGGAAGACAGCCTCCCTCCTTCCATTGGAATCATGGTTCATGTGTATCCAATAGATACAAGCCAGAATATCATTTGAAAATAAGGAGAGACTTTTCATTGACCATGTTCATGAAAGGATAGGAAGACCCTATGGCCAAGACATGAGAAAAGATGCATTTTCAGCAACAACAGAAAGAATTTTCAGCAACAACAGAAAGAAGCAAATATGTAAGAGCACCGTCCAGCTTGTTGTGTGATTGCGTCCTGTCAAACCAAAATGTATCTGCGTTTGATTCTCTATTTCTGTATGCTTTTATAAGGTTAAAAAAAAAGTTTATTTCTAAGAAAGCTCTTATTATGAAATCTTCAGTTAAGAAGCGAAAGACCCCAAAACAGGGAGATGAAAGTCTGAGATGAAACAGAAGACCAAGAAAATATGGAAAGAACAATAAATGACTTCCGAGGAAAGGATGGCTACAGAGACTAATGGGCCAACAGAGAAAAACGAGAAGAGCAATCTACCTGAATCGCCTCGCACTGCTTCTCAAGAGTCTCAGCGTGCATTTTGTGGACTTGAGCTCTCTCCCTGACTTGAGTACCCAGGTCATCCAGTGCTGCTTTCACCCACTTAGGGGTCTCGAACTTTTCTAGAATCGCCATTTGCTGCTGCAGACGTTGTGCTCTGGCCATCAGTTTCTGACAGACGACATTGTCCAGCTGGGATGTAGAGAGAGG